>PVJI01001454.1:0-87807 GCA_004026765.1 Micronycteris hirsuta
TGGCTTATTTCACTTAGCATAATGCTCTCCAGTTTCATCCATGCTGTTGCAAAGGGTATAAGCTCCTTCTTTCTCTTTGCTGCATAGAATTCCACTGTGTAAATGTACCATAGTTTCTTGATCCACTCATTTACTGATGGGCACTCAGGTTGCTTCCAGCACTTGGCTATTGTAAATTGTGCTGCTATGAACATTGGGGTGCATAGGTCCTTTTGGATTGGTGTTTCAGGGCTCTTAGGGTATAATCCCAGCAGTGGAATTGCTGGGTCAAAAGGCAGTTCCATTTTTAGTTTTCTGAGGAAATTCCATACTGTTTTCCATAGTGGTTTCACCAGTCTGCATTCCCACCAACAGTGCAGTAGGGTTCCCTTTTCTTCACATCCCCTCCAACATTTATCTGTTGCTTTGTTAATGATGGCCATTCTGACCACTTCAATTTTTTTAAGAGCACAGAGTGGGAAGATACAAATGTCATGTTTAAACATTTTTGGAATACAACAATCCTCACCTGTTTTTCTCATGAATCTTTAGGATTTCATTTGTCTGTTGAAGAAGTTGCTTCTCTAGCTTGTATGTTGATAATGAGTTCTCCAGCAGTTGTATTTCAAGTCGAGATGTTTGATTTAGCATCTGAAGTTAAAGATAAAAACATTTCAAACTTCCATCACAAAGAGTAAAAACAATTATTTGTGTTTTTGAATTAATATTTAAATTAATATTTCCTCCAGACTATTTAATTAAATGGTCTACATTCTACAATTTAATGCTTTACACATCTGTTAAACATTATATTCATTTGAAATTGAGGTTGCAATTGAATGAGAAAATTGAGTTGCTAAATCCATTTTTAAATTTAAATTTTTGTATCCCAAATTCCTAGAATATTTCACTATGCTAGTTGCTCTGTATATATTATCACTAATATTTACAAGTGAAAAAATGAGTATCAGTATAAGTTCTTAAGATATTGTGTATAATTAAGAATAATTAATAGGTATGTAAAATATGCTTGCCTGGATCCATCACTTTATGTAAACCAATTAGAAATGTGTGAACAGCTTTTGACGTAGTTTAGCCAGATTCAGGATCGCACATTTATTGAACACCTATGTTAGGTCACGTCAGCCCTTCCAGGTGTCAAATCATTTCATAAACATGGGCACCTGTTGAAGGAGGAATTATCACCTTACTTTACAAACAGGTTTAGCAAGAGACAAATCCACACAGAAACCCAGGGAAGAGCTGGTTTTCAATTCTAATTCTAAGGCTCTCTACAGAAAACTAAGAAGAAGAATCAAACTACCCTATTCTGGGTCTTCACCTGAAGAGATGAAGTAACAGGAACCCAGATCACAGTGAAGATAGACTGTGGGTATCTTTTCAGACCACTACACTGGGTCCTCTAGAAACTGTAAATATTCAACTCATCTGGAATCCTGAAGACTCACGTTGCTAGTTAAGCCTTACTGTAACGTGAGTCTGTGACCTGTGAACCCAAACACAATCCTCCTCTGAACAAACATCACGCACTCCAGTCCTAGAAGACGCTTTCAAACTGCATCAGTGCCCTTGCATCTCCCTGTCTCTGTCCTGCCCCTGCCCTTCTTCCTTAAGAGAGGTAAAAAGGGCAAAGAAGAGGTATAATTGGTTTTTAAAGTCCCCATGTCACTTGAAAATTTTTGCAAGCACAGTTTTGCTACAACTGCTTAATAAAAAGGGCCTGGAAAATCTTCTGGAGGGTCAATATCAATGTAAAGTGTCTTTGTCTAAAAATGTCACCATTAGTGCTTTCCTCCTTTTCTGTAGCAGATCTAAACATATGTCAGACGCACAGAGAAAACCCTGTAAAAATAGACTGACATGATGCAGGCTGGGCTTGGCCTACAGAAAGTTGAGGAGAAAGGAGACATTTTCAGGGGAGCAGGACAGGGACTAGGGTGATGAGAGAGGCAATTAGTTCACTTGCAAAATTTAAGGAGGTGCCCCCAAAACTCAGTAATCAAGATAAATACCATTTTAATACAACATTTTGAAAGATCAAAATTAAAGCAAAAGATCCACATTGAACATAATATCATTTTAAAATAAAAAAGGATCTGCCCCTGGATATGTATGTATAACTCAGATTTGTATCACTTGTTCTCACTCCCTTCACCCTAGTCCTGGTGGGGGTGAGGCATGGATGGGGGGCAGTGGAGAAGAGAGAAGTGAGATGGGGCATTTGTGCTTTAAAAAATTCAAGGGCTATGATTCATTCATACAATTGTCATGGCTATAGATCTGAAAGCCAGTCTAACAGTTTCTAAAGCCTATCAACACTTCTATTGGTGGAGTGTTTTAGAATTTTAAAAAATATTTTACTATTCTCAGTCATTTCATTTGAGGGAAAACAGGAGCAAAAGAGTGTGGGATTTGAAGATAGAGTCAGGAGCAGCCCAGACGAAAAACTGGAAGAGAATATAAAGACTGTGAATACACAAAATATAACTTTCAACGATTAAACATATTTTTATACAGACCAGTTATTTGTTTATTAACTAGGATGATAATTTATCAAACAATTACATAGGGGATAAGACAGCTCTATTTTTCGGTGGCCAAGATTGGCACAGAGAAGACTACTTACTGAATAAACAAAAGGTACATTGTCTCATTGAATTCAGCACATCATATGCCATTAAATAAAATATTCTCTCCTCATCATACTCTCTGATCACACTTCCTGATATTCTCAAATACTAAAATTTTTATTTTACAAATGACAGAAGTTGTTCTTCTCCACGTCTGAGAAGAGCACGAGAGAACACTGAGAAAAGAATGAAACGATCCAAAATTAAACATGAAGCTGCCTATGTTATCTTAGATGCTATCTTAGATTCTAAGATCACTCTAATTCTAGAGACTACTACAGCTCCTATTTTTTCTTTACTTTGTCCTAACTCTAATCCACTTGTTACATAGCAACCAGAGTGATCTTTGTAAAAACATAAATCAGGTCATGCTCTCTCCTATGTTAAATCTGCCAATGGCTTCCCTTTGCAATTAGAATTAATTCTGAAGTTCTTAGCCTGGCCTGCAAGGTCCTATATGCTCGGGACCTAACCTACTTGTCAGATTACTCCCCTTCATGCTCATTATGCTTTAGCCATATTGGCTTGCTTTCTGCCACCACAACATGCTGAATTAATTTCCACTTCAGGGCCCCTGCATTTGCAGTTTCCCCTGCCTGGAATGTCTACCCCTTCCCAAATATACCTCTAATTTCTTCTCATCACTCAGGTCTTGCTCAGGGGGGCCATTCCTGGCCACTCTCTGTAAAGTATTATCCTCCATCAGTTCCCCCTGATGTCTTTTCTTTTCTTTTTGGAATCATCACTATTTGAAATCGACTTGTCCATTCACTCATTTGTTGTCTTTCTTCCCCACGAGGACATCACCTTTACAAAGGCAGGACTGCTCCACCTGGAGCCCTCCACACCTCCAGAACCAGACACAGAATCAGAACTATTTGTTGAACGAGAGGCTAGACAATAGAAAGTTGTTCAAGTTAGATAATGCTCAGAGAGAGGGTAGCAGGTCATGTGAATACCAAGCTGGAGTTCAGTGATAGCCCAAATCTAAAGCAGCATCTGAATGTGGAAGTGGGGGCTTAAGGGGAGGCAATCTTCGAAGTCCGGACTAAGTGTCAGGACATCTCAGGCTAGTTTTGAGCAAAAATGCTAACCCTTTCTTCTCTTTCTCCATCCCCTTGACCCAATAGCTGCTTTATTTCAGCTCTCTCTATTGATGTTGTAAAATAGGCCTGAAGTTCAAAAGTGAGCAACTGAGAGAACTATACAGGAAACTATGATAAATTGACCACTTTCTTGCCTTGTGTCTATAGAACTTGCTGCTTAGCAATAATCTAAGTGTTCCATTAAAATGACAAAAGATATTTCCTTCTTTAGCCTGAACACATTCCAAAAGCTCATCTCTGCAAAAATGAAAGAAAAGAAAGAAAGAAAGAAGAGTATATGAAACAAGACCTCACTAAACAATTTCAAAGCTTAAATATTCCAGAATATACCAGACAATAAGGAAGACTTAAGACTTAAAACTGAGGATTTATGGACTATAAAATTTTAGTTCTTTCTTTAAAAAATAAACAAATTTAAAATAAAAATTTCTAGTTTCTCAATGAAAGTGAGCTAGAGAACTTCAGCTAGCTTCCCTTTAACACTTTTAAAGTGCCTCTCATATATCTTAAAAGAAACATCTCCCACAAAAAAAATTCATTCATCAGCATATCAACTTTGAAATCAGCCTTGTTTATAGGTTTGTGTTTCCTTTTACTTTAATCATGTTTTGCAAATGAAAATATAACACAAGTTATGATGTCTTGGCAATTAGATTTTTGCAGAAGAATAAAGTCTGATGCATGTACAAGGAATGAGAGTTAGGAGATCACCGTTTTACAAAATCAAAGAAATAATTTATTTCGTCAATGATGGACAATGTGTTAAAGTACCACTCTATAGGTTATTTGTTAATTCCCAAGGGGAAAGTAGGTGATTGGGATGAAGAGATATGGAGGCTTCTAACTAACCTTAGGTTAAAATGGCATCACCGAGAGGGTGGCAAGCTAGCAGTTGTGCCTGCTGATGAGATGTAATAGGAGGTGACCAATAGTTCTACAGAGTTCCCCCATCACAATGTTCAATTCAGTCTAACTGAGCCTACAGGCTTAATTTCCAACTTAAATAAACCATGGGAAATGGAAGAGTTAATTTAAAAGCATCTTTGTAAAATATTAAGACAAATTCAGAATATGGGACAGTTTAAAAAATAATTCACCCAGTTTCTTAAAAATCTCATGAAAAAAAAAAATCTGGAGGTTGCTCCAAAAACACAGGGACTATTAAATCTTAAAAAATAAAATGCCTATAACTTTGTGGTAGAACAACTGGGAAGCGGGGATGGCTGGGGTGGGAGGAAGTGGTAAGGGAAAAATGGAGACAACTGTACTTGAACAACAATAAAAAATGTGGGAAAAAAGAAAATTAGATAATCTTACAGAATAATCATTAATTTTATTCAGGATAATATAATATATAATTAATGTTACATGATTATTTTATAAAACATTTTATATTTCTAATTATATTATCTATAAATATAGATTATATTTATAATATACTGACAATCTCACTGGTTTACGAAGTTTAGTAGAACTAGTACTTACATTACTATTTTTTTTGTTTTGTTTTTTTATTATTTTTTTTTACATTACTATTTTATATTATGCACAGAAATTATGGGTAGAAGAAACTTGCCCAACAGTGGAGTTGGGATGGAACCCAATAGTCTGTCTCCAGAGTCTGAATTTCTCTCCCACAGGCTCACATAGATACGCACAAGCAGCTTCCCTCAGGCTAAGAAAGTCACCTCTCCTCAGTCAATAACAACTGCTATAAAAATGGTTTCTGTCAAATTACCATGAGATCTTCTGCCTGCCACAGTCGATGACATCTGATTTCTTCCCTCTCCACCCCAACACTAACTAACTCTTATGAGATAGGAACATGGCCAAATTTGTCATGTTCCTCAGAGTACGGAGAAAATATATTCATCCAATGTTCTTAGTCAAACATCTTTGCAATACACTGCTTCTGTTCAAAGTCTCCATTCGTGGAATGTTAAGAAAGAAATGGTTTATAAAAGTTTGGCAAATTAACTCAGTTAAACTCGCTGAGGATAAGAACTGCATCCAGGAGGTACTTAAAATAAAAAATACCATTTCTAATACTATGAGACCCGTATAAATGATAGGAAATTGGAAGAAACTTAGGCTAAGTACCTAAGGAACTATCCATAGTTACATGGCCAGCAGGGACAACACTGGGTGCGAGGACCGCGTGAGGTGCTGTGCAGTCACATGGTAAAATGGCAATAATTGGTGGTACCATCAACAGCAACAGAGACGCAGCAGCAGCATCTTCATCCCTTACAGAAAACAATCAGTGGCTACTGTTAGGTTTCCCTTCCTTTTGCTTTACCTGATTTCCATCTTACCCTCCGCTGAAGTCCATGTGGTGTGCACAACCTGAGAGAGGGAAAGGAATCGCAAGAGAGAGGCAGTATAGATGAGAGCCGTGAAGGCATGTAGACTCTAGGTTCAAGTCTTCTCCCTAACATTTCAGAGTTCTCCGTTCTTTCATCTGGGGCAGGTTGCTTCCCCTCTCTCGGTTTCAGTTTCCACATCCTTAAAAAAAGAGATGGTAATAGTGCCTACCCCATATAATTTTTTAAAAATTATTAAATAGGTAATGTATGTAAAATCTCCTAGAGCAGAGCTGAGTACAGGTTATGTTTTTAGAGGTGAATTGTAATATAGTTTGTCTATTATTGTGCCTCTAATCAAAACTGGTCTGAGGAAGAAGTCAGAAATAGACTCTCACTATAGGAAGGGGCATGAATAATGAATAATGTTTGAAACTAACCCCTTCACGTTGTGCACTTGGAAAGAGGAACTGGAAGGAGAGGAGATACTGGTACAAACAGATAACAGAGTGAGAAAAACATTGCAAGCCAGAATAGAGAGGAAGACACAGGCATGGTGTGGATTCCTGATTCTCACCACCATGGCCAGCAGGGTCACTGAAATGTGCTCATTATGGCTCCTTTCTAATCCTGATGCTTTGAGCACATGAGTATTTTTAAACGCCATTGTATAAAACCATAGCTCTAATGCCTTGGCTCTCAAGCCTAGGTAAGCAGAGGACGGGAAAGCAGTGTTACTTATCTTTAGGACATCAACATGTGAAAGCTAAGGCACTAAAACATATTGCAAAATCATTGGCATGAGCTCCTAAAATAACTGAGGACCTGAACTTAGTTTTGGAAAAGCAGCACTTAGCAACCATGAAACAAAATAGAATGAATATGGGAGAAAAACTTGGGAGCACACCTAGATAATGCAGAAAGCTTTACTGGTTTATAAATGCTTACTATAAAATAATAGAGTATATTGAGATTAAGGAATAATTCAGGACTCATCTTATAACCTTGGCTGTGCATCAGGACTTGAGTGCACTCGAATAGTTATGCCTGAGTGGAATATGTCCTGCTACAAAGGTTGAAATAAGCACCATGTAGGTCTATGTTCACGTGAAAAGGGTTTGGAGCCTTCCTCTCACGATGGGTTGTGATGGATTTTTGATTTTTAAGACATTTTCAAGGTTTTAGCTACCCTAAAATTCTTGGTGCATCTTAATCTTTCATTGGCCTTTAATGACTACTTAGTTTTAGCTGCTCCTCATGGGGAGTAGGTTTTGCTCCTATCAATTTTCCGTACTATTTTCCGTAAAGTGCATCCTTTAGCCTTAGGGATGCAGAACATGTTGTTATCTCTTAAAATCTTATATAGCATGTGTCTTAACAGTGATTCACATGTTAACAGTGGGATCCCCCGGCCCCCCAAAACTCCATTTCCTACGTAGACAGACAACAAAAACGACTCAAGGTTTTCTGGGGTAAAAAAAATAAAAACAAAATTCTTCCATGTTTGTCATACAACTTCTTATATTACAACAGAAATGAAAATAAATTTGCAAGTTCAATCAAGCATGTTAATATTAACTGTGTATTTTGATTTTTGAATATATAGAATGCTTTGTAGGAGATGGTGAGCATTCTGTCCTGAAGAAAATAGAGAAAACACACTCACATTATTTATACAACTAGAAGCCAGTGTTCATAGATCACCCAGCTTACTTACTGTGATGATGAGTATGTAAAGTCTCATACATTTTAGTTATATGTAGTTTCCCTTCTCCATCCCCATGGCTATCTGATGATAGTATGCTATCATAAAAAATATTTTGCAAAGACTGTGAATTATTACTCCAATGTAATCCATATTTAAGTTCTCATTCAACTACTTAATTAATCAAGTGGGACAGAAAAGGAAATAAATAAGCATGCCTCAGTTGGAGTCCCAGATTTGATTCACTAGCTATATCAATGTGAGAAAGTCACTCAAACTTTCTGATCTCCTGCCTGCTCTAAATGGTTTTCATAAAATCATTTGTATCTGAGAAAGCAGTTTGTGTAACATAAACAGCTCTATACACATAAACTATTATTATTTCTCTTTAAATATCAACAATGCAATGTTAGTAAAACAAATGAACTAAAACAGAAATAAGGTTGCATATTACTTTTAAATTTATATTACTAAAATAATTAAACAACGAGGACATTAGACAGGTGGCTCTAATGTTTTGAAACCACATAAGCAAACCAAAACCTAAGCCAGAGTCAATGCACTTGAATCCAACAACCAATCATAAATAGCCAACAAGGTTTTCCCAAATCAAATAAACTATATTTAACTCCTTAAACTACAGCCAATCAAATAATTGCTTTGCTTCTGCATCTTCTCTACCAAAACCTTTCCCTCAGCTCCTGAGATAGAGCACTCCTAACCAATTTATTTAGGCACTGCCCAATTCTAACCAATGTCTGCTGAAATAAACTCTTGAAAATTTTAATGTTCCTCAGTTTAACAGTATTATCTCGGCTTTGTTTCCAGAAATTGACTATACTGAGATTCAGAACAGTAACTGAAATAACTGTTTTCATGGTTCAAAGCAGACCACGAGATCAACTTCTGGTCATCAAAAATGATACTTTCACTAAACTGTAATAATAGGCTGTGACAGTGATGATGAAAGGGCATTTTACCGCTTTGTGAACAGATAAGTGTGATTATACATAAATAGGTATTTCTTTGCCCATAGTAGGGTAGGTAATATATATATAATACATGCATATGTTCACGCACATCTATGTACTATGTGTATAAGTGGAACAAGAGTTTTCATTGCCTTATTATAAAATCATGTTGAATAAACATACAAACAAACAAACAAACTACACCTTCCTGAGTAGTTCATTTGGGGTTTTCCTTCCCAGTCCCTGAATGCACAAAACCTCTGCAGGTAGCATTGCAGCTAGCGTACTGCCAGAGACAAAACGAGACAGGCCCAAAAATGTACATAAAATGTATCAATTTGACCCAAAGGGTAGCGTCAGTGTTTATTTTAATTTAAACACTGATTAAGTCCTTTGCCAGTCCTGTTACTATAAACACATGCAAAACTAAATATACCAAACTTCATTTAATCAAAAGAAGCGTGCCTAGCATGTCAGGCAGTCGTTGTTGTTATTACCAATACACAAATGGACATGTTTTCCCAGTCCCAGCGCTGCAATGCACTCTGTGTTTACGGAGTAAGCTAAAAGAAGAAAAGCCTTCCCCAGTCATGAGTCTGCCGACTGGCCTGGGGGTGTACCTGGGTCTCCACATCTGTCAGCTTTCTGGTTTGCTCCGCGCTCTGAGAGAGGAGGCTGGTTCCTATCTCGAGCATGGTGGCCGTGTGGTTCTGAACTGCATTCTGCTGTATCTGGGCCATTTCCGACTTCATATTTTCCACAACGTAATTCTCAATCTGCAAGAGATGAAGAACAAAATATACTACATTATAAGCAAAGCCTCTCAGTTGGAGCATGTAATATTTACAATGACAAAACGAGACACAGCTGGCAAATCAGCCATCTGGCAGGGATCCCCTGCAACTCTGGGAGCTAGGGAAATTGAAGCAGGGAACACAGAAATCCAGTTGTTAACAAACTGCTAATATACTGATACATATATGTAATCATCACAATCATAATAAAAATTCGTGCTTGGATAAGGCTTTCTTGTTTTCGACATCATCTCATTTAACCCCTCAGAGCAAAGATGTAAGAGAGTTAGGCGCAGATGGTCTCATTGTTCTTTTTATTTTATAGCTGAGGAAACAGAATAAGAGAAGGTCAATAAATGAGCCCAATGTCACCCCAAAAGAATGCAGCAGAGTTAGCATCAGATAATATAAATCTACATCTTGGTTCTCTGGTCTTTCCATTACACTGTATTGGTCACTCAGCTCAGAAAAATTCCACCTTCTTCTTCTATTTCTATAATGAAAAATAAAGACCACGCTGTTAGGGGAATGGAATGAGTGGGAAGAGGGCAGATGCCCAAATCACAAGCCTTTAAAGGAATATTAAGTGTAGGCAACAGTATATGAAATGAGCTGTAGAGCCTTGGAGGTAGCTAAAACCATTCTTGTTGCTCCTTCGGAAGCTCCAAAAGAAGGCACTGAAGGTAGCCAGTGAAGCTGCATTTGCCCTTCTCGCCTTGGGTAATATTTAGTCCTATTAATGGTGCCATCTTAGATAATGCTATGTCTATAAACTAAGTGGTATACCATAGGAGCCAAGAATTACTAAGTGACTTACTATGAGGGAGTCTGATGGGCATCTGGGAGAAGACAGCTAAGCCTATGCACTGCTTGAAAAACACAGAGGAAGCCTGCACCTCCCTGTCAGCGCACTTAATAACCCCCCACCACTGCATAGTGACTACATTTTATTACCCAATTGCACATATGGGGAAATTGCATCCCAGAGAAGTCAGGTCCAAGGCCACACACCACAAAAACAGCCAGACTTGGATTTGAGTGTTGAAGTCCTTAATTTTCATACCAACACTTTTAACCACTTGATAGCTCTACCAAGTCGTGCTTCACAGGCTGAGTTCCAAATCATTAATAGCTATGTGATTTTTACTGATTTGGTGATCCATAATATATCCATTATTTTATAATCCATAGTAACATTATTGTCATGTAGCAAATATAGTCTAAAACCAAATTCCCCTTTGTGAAATTTTGGCAGCTTAGTTTCTAACACCGTCTGTTGCTTATTTCCATGTATCGAACATGAGTGGATCTGCCTCAAGCTAAAGATAATGAAAAGTTAGAACCAAACTCATATTGTTATTAAGGAATTCTTTTGTTCAAGGTCAATAGAAGGTAACTTCCCCTTCATCCTTTATTCCCAGATTAGAAGTGGGGGGAGGGGATTTAACCTACAAAAATGTCTATAAAATAAATATAAAGTAGGTTAAAATAAATATCTGGAAATTATCGTTACAGAATGTAACATCTCTAAGCCAAATCTTGGCTTTATTTTAATTGAACTAATACATTTAAACAACAGAAGGGTAAAGGAGGGTAGGTCAGAGTATCCAACATCTGTTGTTTAGGATTCCGCATTATGTTCCCTGTTTTCCTAATAACACTCCTTAAATTTCTTTTGGGAAATTATCTTTTCCACCTTCAAAACAAGTGCTTCAGGTAGAGTTGTCCCACCCTAGATTCAGAAGTGGGTACATGTTTCAGCCTGAAAACCAGACTCTTCTGCTCTTACTTCTCTTACTTAGAGTGAATAATTCACAAATAAAAGAAAACTGTAAGTCCCAGTTCTGGAATTTTATCAACTATTTCACAAAAGAATTTCTTTTACTTCTTTTTATTAGGCTGGTAACATGTATGCCTTACTGACAATTCATCACGAAACCAGAGCCAGCCTAAGAATGAGGCCAACTCAGAAAGACAGATGATAGACAGACAGACAGACAGACAGGAGATATAGATAGAAGGATATTTTTAGAGCACCTGGATCCAGTCCTGTTTTGAGCCAGATGCACCCCTGGACATTCATTGTAAAGCGTGTGATCTAATAATTTCCTGTGAGCAGCCCACTTCTCTTGTCCCTTTCATTGCACTGACTTAGATTTCTAACGGAAGCAAGAGAGTCTAGATTAGGGCTTTTGATAGATGTTTAACGAAGGAAGCGTCAGCTAGGCAAACATTAGCAGTGTGCTCTTTGCTTGTCCAGGGAATTTGGGGCTGTATATGAACATGTATATTCCCAAATATGGCAGGTAATCTGCATCATGGAGATGATAACTATCATTTATAGCTGATATTTAGAGTTACATATGAGTATATACATATATGAGTATACATATATACATATATGAGTATAAACAGATCTCATTCATATATATATAAATTCACAGCTTGCTCAAGAAGAAACAAGAACTCAACCGCAAGTGCCAACCCATATTCTTAACCTCTAACCTATTCAGCTTGGTTCTACTTAATTGCTCTATGTATTTTATTATAAAGCTCCTAAAGCTTGTATGTTCATCAAAAATTATATGGGGAGTGTTTTAAAAATGCAGATAAAGGCACCATACAGTAGACCTCTGAATCAGAATTTTCAAGGGAATATTACTAAGAAACTATATATTTTCAAAGGCTTCTGATTCAGGCAAAGACCAGCGCTTCTCAAGGTATGGCCCACAGAATAACTGCCTGTGTGAGAACTATTTGTGAACAGTCTGCCATGAGATAAAGAACTTGTGCCAGAATGCAAATTAGTGTCACTAAGCACACTGTTGAGCTCATTTATACTATCTATCTATCTATCTATCTATCTATCCATCAAAACCTTTCTCAGTGAAGAAAGTGATGTTCTAACACTTCTGATTTGTATTGTGGTACAAGCTTCTTACATTGTTTGCAGAATTTCCTTGAGTGTAATTTAGTATTCTGATATGTCAGATCCCTGTTTACAATGAAATTTCAAATAACTTGTTTTCCATGTAGATTTCTCTCCTGAGAAAGAATTCACTAATCAGTGAGCTTCGATTCAATCTGCTTAATAATTACACATCAATTTTTTTATGCCGTTGGTTAGCGGGAGTCAGTTCTCACAGCTTGATTTGCTCTGGGTGTGATAATAATCAGGTGCCCCAGGTTCCATAGAGGACCACACTTCTTGTTTAGGGTGACTGCATCAAGGTTCAGCTGTTTTGTGATCCTATCTATGATAGTTATGTTTCTCTGTCTATTTATCTATCTATCTATCTATCTATCTATCTATCTATCTATCCATCCATCCATCCATCCATCCATCCATCCATCCATCCATCCTGTAATGTCGTGCTTTTTTTAACTATACAGTTAATACCAGCAAAGCAAAATAACTGCTTTATGCCAGCATTCATCACAAAGAACCCCCCAATCCTGCTGGCTCAGCTGTAGAAATAAAGTAGGTCTGCAGCCTACACTAAAATTCCCATTTGAGCTGCCATCATAACATGGATATAACTCCAGTTAATTATTTTTTAATGAAATGGAGGTGCTTTCTTTAAGAGTAAGTGCCTTTTAATGCAAAAGGTAATGGCACTCTTAAGTAGCAAAACCCAGATGTAGTTGATTTAAAGGCTGAGGAGAGAGGCAGAAGTCAAATATACAATGTGTGATTAATAAGGAGGACTACTTTCATCTTATCTCTAAACATTCCTCTGTAGATGTATAACTGTGAAATCCATCTTGATGTGCCATGTCAGCTGAGTTCAGGAAAGTTTTGCAACAAATTTAATTGTCTTCATGTATTGCCTACTGGTTTTTGAAATGTTTACAGAATATGATAGCTACATCAAGTTTCAATATTTTATAAGTCTCTAAGCTATAAATTTTAAGCTTAGATGAGCTGATGGGTTATAAGGTAGGAGACTCCCCAACTGAATCATATAATTATTTGACTATACTTCCACTCTCAGTGTTTGACTCCAGAGTTTTATAATTATTGGCCAAAATACTTATTAATAGTATGCAGGGTGTGATTTAAAATGAAATAATGAACAATAAATGATGATTTTTAAGTAGGGAAATGTTACATTTCTAAAGTGATTCAGTGTTTACAAAGAGCTGTCATATATATTGTTGATTCTTACACCAACCCTACAAGGGGACTCTTTTATGGTTTAAGAGAAGCATGTCCAGAAACCTTAGGCGACTTGACAGAGATGAAAGAATGGATTCAAATCTATCTTCTGATATCCCACTAACCCAAGAGCTATGGGAACTGCTCTCTTGATGGGTTGGTTGGCTGGTTGATTGACTAATTGATTGGTTAATTTCATTTTTTAGCTAGCTCATTGAGAATTCATTTACTTATTCCTTTAAGAAAAAGACACATCATTAGAGGGTGATTACTTCAATCTGCTTCACCAACTTGGAGGCTAAGTTAATTCAAGGTGAGGTGAGAGGCTCTAAGGCTGAGAATATGAAAAGTATATTTTCCCAGCACTTTTAATCCAATGGGTCAGTAAAAATCCCTTCATTAGTTCCTACCATTTTTTTTCTTGTATGTATTTTATAACATGTTTGTTTACTTATTTCCATTCTATTTCTATAAACCACTGTAAAATATAACAAAAGGAATAGCAGTAACAACAATACACTAAGCCTTGGACTAAGGCTAGGTACATACCAGATTTTATGAATGTGTAGCTCATCGACTTCTTATAACAATCTGGGCATTGTATTCATTTTCCTCATTTCATTGATAAGGAAACAGGCTCAGGGAGGTTAAATCAATTATCTATAATCACACAGTGAATCAGTGGAAGAGCTGGCATGTTGATTTGCAACTGGCAACATGACCTTACAAGTTGTACGCCATGTCAGCCATCATGCACAAGCACACTTTGAACAATATCACAGACAAATTCTGGTGATACCCAATATTCATGAAGGAAACATATAAAGTGAAGGCTACAGAACTGATGAGGTGAAACTTGTTCAAAGGTATAATTTCTCATTCTTTTCTTTAATCATTTTCACACTGATTACTGTCTATAATATCTTAGGAAATATTATATATAGGTGATGAGAAAGCAAATATACAGTCAACCATATTACAAATAACATTATTAATTAGAAAAATAATGTACTTAAGAAGTCAAGATTTTCATCCACTTGTAGTTCACTCATATATTGCTTGCCCATGTCTTCTGCCCAATGGCGTACAGAGAGTTAACGCTATCATTTTGTATTGTAAGAGAGTTTTAGAAGAACTCCTACTGGTCCTTCAAAATTCTTGCTGCTTCATGTTCATGAGAACCAAAATCTGTGTGAGATTATCACATGTCTTGCTTGTGAAATGCATTCTCTATCATTTCACTTCAAGAGATCACTTCAAGGGATCTCTTAAATGAGAGCATATCTTAAAGCACAAAGAATTGAATTTCTCCATGCAATTCTTAAGAAAATAACATTTTAAGCCCTATAAAAATTTACAAAGGCATTGTTCACTTCAAATATGTTGTAGATTATGCAGACTCCCATTGAATGTTGGTGCATGTGGTAATACTCAGATATGGCAAAACAGCCATGAAATAAAATAACAGGGTAAATATGAGAGAACAATAAAAAGGTAAAACAATGCAAAAAATGCCTTATCGTTGTTTCATAAATCAGTGACAATATTGAAACACTAGGTTTATGGTTTTATAATAAAAATGGCTGAGGCCAAATATATTATTTGCAGTATGGGAGACCGTTCTGTGTGGCATGGGTCCAGCTCTCGCTCGGAGGGGCCAGTGGAGAGCAACTCAGGGCCCACGCCCACGGATGGGTTTTCCCGTGGGGAATGAGGCCTGCATTGTACCTAGGCTGCTATGAGACTTGCTTTTGCTAAAACTCCCTCACCCTCACCCTGTATTGAGGCAACAAACGTTTACTGCATATCTCTAAAGTAACTTCCTAAAAGTCTATGCCAAACCTCCCCAGTATGGAGTGTAACCAGTTCAACCACTTTTCCCCTGGATCTGCAACAACCTTCTCTTTGAAGTAATTAGCAACATTCTTTCCTTTGTTATCTGTAAAAGGTAATCACCTACAGCGAACCTGTGCATAGTAAATGAGGACCTGTACATAGTAGAGGAAAACTACCCTCCATGTAATGTACCCAGAAAAGCAATAAAAGCCTGTCAAGGCAGGGGTCAGGGCCCTCTCCCCTTGAGAGAGTGGCTGTGCTGTCCCTTTTCCTCCACAGGACTCGGTAGTCTGTGTGAATTTGTCTTGTGTCTCAGCCACAACACCACAGAGCCGTGGACCCAGTTGGCATCATTGCAGAAATTTCTATTATTAGATCCCCCAGTATACTGTCTCTTCTACCAAAAGGATAAGTATAATGGTCTCTTTAGAAAGCAGATCTATTAGGTGACATTTAAAATAGTTTCTATACTGATACGTGTGACACGAATCCCATTTCTTATTTTGGTATATGAAGGAACACTTACTATTTATACAAGAAAGAAATGTTAGAATAAGTGAGCTGGAAGAGACATTAAATATTAGAAGCTCCAAGGATCTTGTTTTATAGACATGGTGACTGAGGTTCAGAGAGGTGATAGAAAACAAGGCGAAAAATCTCATTAATGTCAGATGTTGGTGTGCGACCACTCAGCGTGTGGGGAGCTCAGACTCACATTAGCATACAGAGCCAACAACAACGGCTGCTAGTATTGCTGGCCCACCTCACGTTTCTTTCCCAATTTCTTGCTTTTCCTTACCACTTTCTTTACTTCTAATGGCTCCTCATTTGAAGCTCCCTTTTCACAATACCAATTCATCACCTTCAGTTCTGGGGGTGTTGACTTTGCTTCTAGCGTGCTATCCTTGCCTCCCAGCACTGACGCCCACCAGCTGCTTCTCAGTCACTGAGCATCAGCATCCCCCTGAGTCTATTCTTCCTATGTATCACCCATAGGGTGGCAACAAACCAGGACCAGACTCTGAAATTAGCTCAGGCTTATTACCCTTGCATCGGTTCAATTTAGTCCTAGCAAATATGGGATAAATGTATCCTAAACCTGGCACCAGTTAGTACAAGTACAGAGAGTTGTCTTGTGGAAAACAGAAAACAATAAATGGGTCATTTCAACAGAATACTGGAATGGAGTCTATCTCTATGTTTCTTCCTGCACATACTCTTATCTGTTTGACAGTGACCGGCATTAATGATGTGAGGGGATGTTTGTTACATCACCTCCAGTGAAGTGGTGGCAACACTCCAACTTCAACAGTAGCAACCATGAGGCAGATGGCAAAGCTAAGCTGTCAAGGGCACACCAGAAAATCCCATATGCACAGAATCTTCTGAAATCATTTTTCTTGCTTATGATTCTTTTTAGCCCACATTTTTGTGGCAATCATTTTTCTTGGTTATGACTCCTTTAAGACCACATTTTTGTGGCTTCTGAAAGTTGCCCATCACATATAGTGTCCCAGATGTGGGTGCCAGGACCCAAGAAAGTCATTCTCTCTTCATATAAACAACAGAGATGTTTTCTGTGCCAAAACACATTTTACTAGCCTGGCACCTCTTTTACACCCACCTTCTCACACCCAGAAAAAGTCAGAGTCATGAAACTTTGAAAGTATATCTAAGTGTCTGCTGAATTTTTTCCTTTACGTTTTAAAAAGGCAGATGGTATATAAAAAGCACACTCAGCCAGGAACCAGGTTATCTGGACTGTAATCTGGGTACTATTGTTGATCTACTCCATGAACTTGAGCAAGTCACTTAGGCAATTTGGGTGTCAGATCTTCATCTATAAAATGAAGGGTTGGATTAGGCTATTTATAATGTTTCTCTTAAAGCTCTCAAATTACTTGATTAAAACCCTCCTTTTATAAAGTACAGGAGTCCACCAAATTTTAATTTTTATTTATTATAGGAAATTAAAATATGTATGTTCATGTCTATGTCCATAAAATATACAATACTCATAAGTATCCTCAATGGCAGTTAGGAAACACAGTAGAAAAGCCCTGGGTCAACTCTCTGGAGCAGACAAGTCTGTTTTAAGATAAAGAGCTCAAATTTCTGATTCCCTTAATCCCCAGGCACCATTCTGTCCAAAATATATTCCTTGTCATTCATCAGCACAACCTGGCTTTTTTCCTACGTTGCTTGTATCCGTGAGTGGCACCCCTGCCTCCTACCCATCATCCCAGCCACAGGGGTCATCTTGACCACTCCATTTCTTCATTTTCTATATTCAGTCAGCACCAGACTGTGTTACTTCTGTTTCCTGAAAGGGGCCTAGACCCATCCGTCCCCAACCCCTTCCCTTTCTCCCTATCACTTTTCTTTATCTTCACTGGTTCTGACTTAGGTCAGACTTGCATCATTTTTCTTCTGGATTTGTTAATGGCTCCATAACTGGTCGCTCGACTCCAAACTTGCTTCCTCCAATCCATCATCCATGGCATAACCAGAGGGATCTATTTGAAACATAAATATGGCCTCATCATGCCACTGCTTCAACTCTTTCAGTAGCTTCCACTACCTGCAGATAAAATCACAACTTCTTATTCAGCATAGACTAATCTTTATAATGTGGACTCAGCTTCCCTCTCCCTACTTGTACCCTATGCTTCAGACATACCAAATTATTTGTACTTTTCCGGACACATTTTCTTCTGCTTCCATGCTTTTGCAAATGACTTCACTTTGACTGTAGTGGTCCTTTTCTACCTCATCCTCCCTTTTCCTAGGCTAGGTCCTGTTCTTTGATATTCAGTTCAAGCTTTTTCTCATCAAAACTTTTCTTAATCCCCTTCTCACAAAGCTAAAGGTGCATAGGATTGAGGGTGGGAGGTAGGGGTGGGTGGGGTGGGGGAGGTTGATGGGAGGAAAGTGAAGACAACTGTGCTTGAACAATAAAAAATAAAAATTTAAAAATAATCCTCTATAAGTACACTTGTTTTGTATTTCCCGTGTCTCTCTCTCTCTTTTTTTTTTTTTTTACCACCCCAGTACACCATTAGCTCCTTGAAGGCTAGTACTAGCTTGTTAACCTTAGTATCACTAAGTGCCTGGCACGTGTGGCTCCTCAGTAATATTTATTTATTTATTTTCATAATAAGGTAGGAATTAGTGAAATTTTTTTTAAATTATTTTATTGTTGTTCAAATACAGTTGTCTGCATTTCTCCCCCACCACTACCCCCTACCCCAGCTATCCCCACCTCCCTCCCCTGCTTCTACCCCATGGTTTTGTCCATGTGACCTATATAGTTGTTCCTGAAAACCCTTCCACACTTCCCCCATTATCCCCTCATACCTCCCATCTGGTTACTGTCAGATTGTTCTTAATTTCACTGTCTCTGGTTATATTTTGCTTGCTTGTTTGTTTTGTTGATTAAGTTCCACTTATAGGTGAGATCATATGGTATTTGTCTTTTACTATCTGGTTTATTTCCTTAGCACAATGCTCTCCAGTTCCACCCGTGCTGTCACAAAGGGTAGGAGCTCCTTCTTTCTTTCTGCTGCATAGTATTCCATCATGTCAATGTACCATAGTTTTTTGATCCATTCATTTACTGATGGGCACTTAGGTTGCTTCCAGCAATTGGCTATTGTAAATTGTGCTGATATGAACATTGGGGTGCATAGGTTCTTATGGATTGGTGTTTCAGGGTTCTTAGGATATAATCCCAGCAGTGAATACATAGATAAATAAATTAATATGCAAATGAATAAACTGTCTATGAAAATACTAACAATCTCCAATTGTGAGCTTAGCATAATCACATTTGTTCCTGCAAATACAGGTTGTCATATTACCAATTATTAATGATGTCTTTTTGAATGTCAATGGGAAAAATGTAAACGCCACAAAAGTAGACAGGCATGAAGATATATACCCTCACTTACTATTGGACCACCATCTTATCTTACTGTATCTTCCCTACTTTTCTTTTCCCACTCATCTCTCTTATGGGTAATTATTTAAATTAAGTAAAATCCAATAAACACATGGAAGCTAGTCATGTTTCATCACTGTGCTATAAAATTATAGCAAAAGCACGACTAAAACTTGGTTCTGATGATCGAGACTGCTTATACTGCAAGTGTGTCACAAGTGCTGGAATGAAGTTCAGATGTCCTGCCTGCCTGCGGGTGCCTGATTGAGCAGGATGAAATAAAAAGAATGAATCCTCTAAATGAGCAAATAAAGAAAGTCTTCCCGGAGGAAGTCCCAAATGAGTAGAGCAGAGAGGCCATGCATTTCTTATGTCTGCTTTAATACACAAAAATGCGGCCTGGAAAACCTGGAGGGGAGGGGGTGGGCCCAGAAGGAAGCCAGCGGACTGTGGCAGCAGCATACAGGAGCCGTGCTTGCTTAGGCAAGGTGACTTTCCTGACCGCCTCCCAGAACATGCTCTTCAGGAAATCGAGACATAAATCAGTGAGAAACAAGGGCATGTCATTGAGGCCATGCACACAGGGCTCTTAACTTTTTAATATGAAATTCATATAAAATTCTTAGGTAGATAATTTCTTGAACATGTTTTCAAAACACTATGCCTAAAGTTCACCACCCTTTAATGACACATTCAAGTGTATTTTGTATGCACTCACTCGTAAATGTACGCTCTCACACACGAACGTTCCCATATTCCCGACACATGCGTGCCAGATTCTCTATTTACACCTGCGACTTTGTTCATTTTATTGTGGTTTATTTTATTAAAGGCCCATTTAATATAACCATTGCATCACTTTCCTCTGGATAGAGGTGTATTTTATGTCAAACTTAATCACTATAGATTAGCGATGTTCAAACTTTTCATCTCATGGCACAGGCACACATGAACTAATTACTAAAATTCTGCAACACACCAAAAAATATATTTTTGCCAATGTGACAAAAATAGGTATAATTTTGATTCGGTCACACCAGATGGCTATTGTGTTGGTTGTCGTCATTTTTCATTTGACAATCTAAGGGAAAAGAGATCAGTGCCACTGACTAAATAGTCATATGTTGCATGCTTTAACAATCCTTGTGGCACATGGGTTGAAAATTGTTGCTATAGATAATGCCTGTTAAACAGTATTCTGCCTAACAACTGAGCAACCTTTTTCCCAAATTCTGAATTTATAATCTGATGACAGAAAAATTGGGAGAAGCACAAAGCAACTCTGTACACACAGTTTTTACATCAATGAAAGTAACAGTTTTTGAATAAAAGATATTGTTTGCAGTAGAAAAATGGAAACATATCTTCCTTTAATTTAATGATTTTTAGTTTCTTGCTTATCTTCTGAAATGAAATTTAACCTCCTGAATGCTACATTATAAATCCATTCTTGAAGGAAGGAAGGAAAGAAAGAGAGAAAGAAAGAGAGAAAGAAAGAAAGAAAGAAAGAAAGAAAGAGAGAGAAAAGAAAAGAAAAGAAAAGAAAAAGAAAAGAAAAGAAAAGAAAAGAAAAGAAAAGAAAAGAAAAGAAAAGAAAAGAAAAGAAAAGAAAAGAAAAGAAAAGAAAAAGAGGGAGGGAGGGAGGGAGGTAGGAAGGAAAGGAGAACCTTTGCTATATGAACTCGAGACCACCACAGCAGATAGTAGATTGTGGGGGTTTGATGGAGTAAAAGAGACTCTCTACAGGATAATTTTAAGAAACATCTTTGCAAACTACTTTTATCCCTCATATGACAAATGGCAGTGATGCCATGAGTACCTTATGATGCTTTTAAAGAAAACCCCATACATTAAATGAAACACTGTAGGAGAAATCGTGCAATTTAAATACTCAGCAGATGATACAACATACTTAGTTACAGAAAGTCAAAGCCTTAATAATTAAGGGATTTATAGATTTTTCAGGAATACCATTACTACATAGAAAATTGCCATCATTTTACTCTGGTATTTCATGTGAAATTGCAAGTTATTAGCACTTAAAATCTAACCTCATCTCCCACCCCAAAACCCCTCTGTTCAACATTCTGGTTTTTAGATTACTACTCTTCCATATATGCTGCTTCTTTTCATGAACTAAAGTTGCTCTATTAGTCTTCCTTCTCTTCTGTAATATCTCTAAAATTCGTCGTTGCTTTTTAAAAATTAACTTTCTTTCCTTTGCTTGCATAGGGCAAAACTAATAGCACAAGTGTGTATGTGTGTGTGTGTTCTCTACAATATGGGATTGCTCAATAGAGCACACATAAGTTTGTACACGCATAAAACTGTCAATGTCACTGTATAATAAACATCCCAAAGCATTATGTGTGAGGTCTAACTAATTTTTCCTGATGAATAATATTTGTTGAGTAGTTCTTATTTAAATTACCTTTGGTCCAACTACTGGGAAGGTTACTAGGATGAAAATAGTCATTGAAAGCATAAGAAAGGGATAATGATTGCTGACAGCTTACCAATGAAATGAAATCCCTGTTTTCCCTCACTTGGATCAAAGGACTACAAACACCACGGGGCATTGTTTCTTCTTTCACAAAGACCATTTTGGTCCCCTGGTGATGCTTGTTGTATCTCAAGTACTATCAGAAGAGAGCCCGCATTAACATTACAACGAATTAGTCTCAGAATGAACCACACACCACAAGACAGAAGGAAACTAAGCATGAATGCTGAGATACCTCTCCCACTACCACTTGTATTGACAAAGGGATTTTGTAAAAGTCCATTTTGAAGAGTCACTAGTCTAGTTTTGGGAACTGTATAAAAGCTCACAGTGTTCCTTCTGATTTCTGCCCCATCCCCAACAAGCAATGACCCTCAAAACCTCATATTTTTCACTAACTGAAAGAAGACTGGTCTAATGTTTTGGAAAGTCTAAATCTTAGAAATATTTTAAAATCATGAAACATTGATAATAGACACTGTGCTACTACAATTAAAGATTTAGTAGAGGTCATTTTTGACATATTTGCTTTGAACTTGCTACATTTTTATTAAGAAATAAAACAGCATAAATGACCAAAGCACCCCTCCACATGCACACCACAATTAATCAGTGTACTGAAGTTGATGTGGACTTATGCTATATAGGTAGATACCAAAAATAATAAACTGTACCATTTAGTATATTTTCAAAATTTACAAAAACATTATTTTATTGTAGCAATTTTCAATATTTTTCATCTCATGGTGTACTTAAACTAATTACTAAAATTCAACAGCACACCCAAAAATATATTAAATTTTTTGCCAATCTGACACACAAAAAAATAAGTATGATTTTGATTAGTCCCACCAGGTGGCTATAGTTGTATTGGTTATTGCAATTTTTTTTTCTTTGAAACTCTAAGGAAAAAGAGGCCAGTACCCCCGACTAAAGAATCAGGTATTGCGTGTATCACAAATTCTTGCGGCACACCACAGTGCCGTGGCACACGGGGTAAAAATCGCTGCCTGACTGTATGATTCCTTCAACTCTTTCATTTTTTAAATCAACAATTACGTTTTTGAGACCTTGAAGTTTTCATAGTATAGTTTTATTATGAATTAAGGTATAGAGTTAGTAAAGTTAACTGCTAATAAAATAGTCTTGTACCCGAAGGCCTGCCTTGCTCTGTAGGGAAGAGTACAAACTAGTACTGACCCATTACTCAGAGCTGCGGTTCTGTCGCAACAGGAACAAATTGTTCTCAACCTCCCACGAAACCCCTAGGAATTCTTCTTGAAGGAGAAGGAAGGCTGTGTGATGTATCTTACCCCGTTTATAGACTGTACCTCAAAAAGGCACGAATAGTTTTTATCTTTGGCAAATAATTACCTCCCAAAATAAATTAGGAGAGCAATTAGGAGGATGAGAAAGAAAGAAACAAGAAAACAGTTAATGAAACTAAAAATGAATTCCATCATCCTTCTCATAAATTACTACATTCAGGTTTTAAAATAACCGTGACCGCGATTATAAAGGCGGCCCTTTCAACTTCCTAGGCAGCATGCCACTGAACAGATTGTGTAGCCTAGATCCTAACGTACAAACTGACTAAAAAGTACTAGCTTTACATGGCTTAAAAAAAAACTTCCTGCTCAACATCACAAGTAGTACACAAAATGAGAGATTTAGTGCATTCTCAGTTATGGGTCAGACACATTTGTATGCATTGGGAAAAAGGAAAGGAAAAACAGTGAATTGTGAACAGTGACTATCTCTGGCTGATGGGAATACAGGTGAATTTTATTTTTTTCTGGAGATGATTAGAAATGTTGTACTTTCTTTAAGAAAAAATGAGAATTAAATTTTATATTCAGAAAAAAAAAACATAAAGCATGAGAGCAAAACAGAGCTGTGCTTTGAATGCCCTCACTAAGCGGGAACTTGTAAACCTCTGGCATTCTCGTGGCAGTCTGTCGGGGCAGACCTGAACACCACCACTGGGGTCACAGATGCGCGCCGCTGGTTCTGTGGCGTTTCTGGCCAGAGCTGTCCCCCTTTGTGGAGACTGTAACAATAGCCATTGTTTATTGAGCACTTCCTACGCGTCAGCCAATGAGTTAAGGTTTCTATATACTTCCTTAAATTATTCCTCACAGCAGCCCTTTGGAATACACATTGTTTCTGTGTAACACCAATGAAATGGCAGAAGTTCTGAGCAATTAAGTAATGTGATCAGGGTCGCCGAGCCCAAATGCTGGAGCTGGTATTCAAACTTAAGTCTGCTTGATGCTCAAGTACATTCTCTTTCCACTTCGGTCAGCATCAGCTCCCTGGTTATTGCAAGGATCACCAGCAGGCCATTCCCTGCCCAGATCTGGTCAGCGGAAATGTTTTTGTCTGGATAGCGTGTTATTTTTTAAGTAGAGTCAAGCCTTTAGCCAGGAAGCATGTTCTCCAATTAGAACATGCCCCTACTCTCTTGCCCCTACTCTCTTGGACATAAGACTCCTGGACCTTTTAGTTATTAAGATAAGGTGCCCAAGTAAAAGACATTTGAGTTGCCACCAGTTGGGTGGGTGCGTGGGGGGAATAAGGACACTAACATTTGACCATCACTTTCCAATGTTAAAAGAAAAAAGCCCTCTTCATTCACTTGTCCCCTTCCCCCCTTTAAATACAATGAATAATCCGCTTCACCACTATTGTGTCAAGAATATTAAAGGAATGATTGGTCAATAAGGAGTGGACCCTTTGAGGCCTTCCTAAACCAAGCATGAATTATTTTAAACCATGACAAGGTGACTTATTCTTTCCTCAGCTCCGTGATGATGTGCTATTTATGGCCTCATTCATTATCCTTGCTGAAAAGTATGAGTATTTTCTTTCATTTACTCAACCAGAACAGCGATACCATCTTCATAAGGCACATGAGTTAGTATCACGCTCGTTTTCCTATTCATTACAACAGCACACCTTCAAATAAAACTTCAAGTCAATATTCTAATGTTCATAGACACACTGAAAACTTTTTCTCATAGTGTACTCTAATATTATGATATTTTAAAAAGCTTACCAAAAACATTATTAAAATCAATAATCCTCAAACAATCCCTCTTTCTTTTGGAAGTAAATGTTGTCTGGGTTACTAAGTTAAAACATGCTAAACTATATCTAAATTGAGTTGACTGAACTGAAATAATTTTTGCTCAAATCTTTTTAATTGTTAAAAGATGTACTTACAGATAAATATACTTACAGAAATTTTGAAGATTCATATATTTATTTAGAATACATATATGTGATAAAGTAGTAGGCCATAATTGTTTCCCTTTGGAAATGCCATGATTTATCAAGTAAGCGTAAGATCACAGAATAGATTAGATACCCACAAAGATGTACAGGCACATACGCAGACGTGGGTATATAATTATGTATGTTTATATAATATACACATTTATATACCTTTTATATGATAAACATAGTTCAATAAACATCTACTGAGTCACTTTTATATGTTTTCTATGTGAACAGGCCTTGTGCCATGGTGGTATAAAAATTCAAAAGATACAGTTCTTGCCTAGTCCCTGTCTAGTGGGAAAGACAAGAATATAAACAGACAACATTATAATGTGGTAACAGTTAGAACAGAAATAGTCTGTACAGATTGTGAAACGTATACCTCAAGTTTATGAAATCCGTGAGACTTTTATTCCATGTACTCATGTAGAAGAAATAAAGAGTCTGGAAGATCATCTCAGTTAACTCAACGTGACTGAGCACAGACGTAATTTGGAGGAAGCACATGCTTAATCAGCCTCTTTTCTGTACTGGCATGCCTTCCCACCCAGGACTGGTCACTCTCAAAATTCAGCTTCATCACAACTGTTTCTATATGAAAATTATACCAGCATCATTCTTTCCAGTAAACCATGAAGCCCAAGCATTATATATGCTAGGATTTCACTGGGGCCAGTTACATTCTTGACTTCTGAAAGCCAAGGGTTTTCATAACATAAGACATCTTATATTAAAAAGTCAAGTGAGTTTGCTGGAAAAACACCATCATAGCAGGAAATCACACTTGTTTTCTCACAACCTTTTCATCCGTAAAAAAATGTAGAGTCAGAAATAATAGGTAATTTCCCCAAAGATACACAGTTAAATAGGGCTAACAGCAGAACCAGAATTCAAGACACCTTCCTTACCTAAGTTCAGAGTTTATGATTGTGCTAATAATACACCCCATGCCTGTCAGTCCAGTTGTAAGGGTCGCTTGTATCAAAAGTTGAGATTCCTCAAGGTCTACCTGATTTCCTTCAAAGTGGGGGAAAGGTCTTGGTGAACTCGCAGAGGCAGGTGGAAGCCTGAGGAATGAGGGGCTATCTTTAGTGTAGTGTTGTGGAAAGCTCCCGGAATGTGTCATCAGGAGACTTGAGTGATTTGTTTTTTCACTTACCAGCCATGTGAACTTCATAGTATTTTACCTCTCTGAGGCAAATATTTCTCATCAGTAAAATCACCTTGCTAATTGCACCTGTTCTAGGTATTTCGTAAGTTTGCTGTAATAATCAAATGAAGTGTGTGTGGAAACACTGGGTCAGCTATAGGATGCTATGCATAACAGATGCTTAGACGTTGGTCTGGAGCCAAAGTGGGAAAAGCAATTGCAAAATCTGTTAGAAGTGAGAATTCTCTGGTATAAAAATAAATATAAATATAAATATAAATATAAATATAAATACACAATGAGAAGGCAATTAACAGTTAAAATATTCATCATATTATTTCTTTTACCAAATCCAAATTTATAGGCACGTGAGAAGTAACATGTGAGAAGAAGCAGGGCATGGGACCACAGAGGAAGCCCTGGACTCCAAGGGCTTCAGACTGGCGGGTGACCCATGACACTGAGCGAGTTGCTTTCTCTCACTGTGTTCCAGCTTCTGCATCCAGAAAATGGGAATAATAATGTACCTACATCATAGTATTGTTTGAGGACTAAACAGAAAAATCATGAACATACCTACACTGAAAAATAAAATAAGCTTCTAGTAGAAAAAAAAACAGGGTTTGAACTTCCTCATTAGCTGTGGAAATATGAGGTGCTGTGGGAGTAAAATATACATTAATGAGGGATTTATTCTTAGAGGCCAATCTTCCTAACACTCATCAGCATTATGACTATGAAGAAGTCACTTAACTATTCTGAGCCTTGGTCTCCTCGTCTGTAAAGTAAATGTAGTAATACTTATGTCAAAGCAGTTTTGTAAAGTTAAAATAAAACCATTTTGCAAGCCATAGCCATACAAGGATAAAAGATTTATTATAGCATATGTTGAGCCTTAATACTACTTGCCTGCCTAATGCTAAAGAGTTTTTCAAATCTTTAGTCTCAAAGAATTGTATCTTTCCCATTGACACTAACTCAGTAATCTATGTTCTATAGGGTGGCCAACATGTCTGGAAACAGATAATAATATTTTATTGTATTTTAATTTAATGTCAGAAACCATTTATTACACACATTCACTAGTTCTTCCAGACTTTATGGCCACAGAGTATAAAAAAAAAATCTTGTTCAACATATGCTAGCTGTTTTAAATCTTCAGAGGGAACATTCTCCTTGAGCAATTTTAACACAGAAATATCTATAATTATTATTCTGATGGTGATTGGACTCTCAATTGCTAGGCCAGCAATGAATAAAGTGAGAGATGGCAATGAATAAAATTCCCAGATGTCTTTCATAAAAATACTGTGAGGAGGAGGGGCGAGGAGGGGAGAGCAGAATTGGAGGAAGACTATAAAAAGGGAAAAACAGTCTTTAAAAGAAACCATCTTAAACATTTGTAATTAAATACAACTAGCTCAACAAGTGACTTAAAAGCTGATATATTAAAGTATAAAATTAGTCACATTTTAAAAGTATTCATCACTTTACTTAAGAAAACGGGAACTTGGAAATTAATAATATTGCAAGTGTTTCAGTTTTGTTTTGTTTTCTGATAAAACGACTGATAAATTGAAGATGAAGCATTTCAAGGCATTGACAATAATTATCAATAAAAATTTAAGACAAAGCAAATATGCCATTGAAACAATAAAAAAGAGAATCTTACATGGTTTATTACTGGACATTTGGCAAACTTGGCAGTGAAAGGCCTCAGATGGTTCTTTCTTCCATGAGAATCAGTGCCTCTTTTAAGAAAGACTGATGTTTAGAATTTCATAAACCTCAGGGGCTTAGCACTTCTTTATTTAACCACACAACTAAAAAAAAATCCTTGTGGTTGCTTGCTATATAAAAGATTCCAAACAATTAAGTCCATTGAGATTTCTGAGCTTCCTATCTTGTTTACCATTAATGCCTTTGCAGCCACCTAACTACTGGGCAGGAGGCTGAGCCTTGTCTTGTCCTTGCCTGATGTGCATCTAATGACACAGCACAGGAAGGTCATGGCTCTGCGCGTACCGGGATTTCATCTTTAAGTGGGACTCTACACAGGAAGAGGCTCTCCAACGAGGATACACTAAACTACTCCGCAACTTCCAAAACATTTAGGGAAGCCTAATCACTAGAACAGAACAAGGTTTGTTCTCCTCTGAAGAAAACACAAATGTAACGAAGTCAAGTTCAAGCTGTGGCTCTCTCTTTTCCATTATCACTGTGACCCAAAGAAAAATAGTTTAAATTAGGACGAGAAACATATGCCCCCCGCCCCCGTGGCACACCAGCTTATCTATGCACACGGATATAAAAATTTTATCCACAAATATTGACTCCACTGATGCAGTAAAGAAAACCCAGGTCTTGACTCTCTGGGGTTTTGATGTTTCATTTCATTTGTACAAGAAGATACGGCTCAACCAATTTTTGAGTAGCACAACTTACTGAGGTCATAAAACTCAGTTTCAGAATACCGGATTGGAAACTATATTGGGTTCCTGAACCCAAGTCCACTAGCCAAGAAGCAATTCTCATTCAGCAGCAGGGTGTCCAAGACTTCAGCTCAGTTCTGACACTATCTACCAGGAGATAGCATCAGATTCCACAGGGTAGGACTCAGTCCTATGAGATTGCCCTCCCAAACACACACACACTTCATATGCCAGTCCCAGTCCCAGGCTCTTTGTGCTTCTGACCAACTGGTTAAGGATTGGAGGTTCCCATGACGCCCTTGAACTCAGAATGCCAATTGCAAGTCCAGGTTGGTACCTGCAGTTGCGACCAACTAGCATTAATCAGTGTTCATGTAAGAAACGTCCAAACCTGTGGAGGCAAACTGATGGACACTGCTGGGAAGCGGAATCTCGATGGAGTGAGGAAATGCTCCAGAGAATGGCAGTTTAGCAGCTTATTCTATACATTAGAAAAAAAAAGGGGGGGAGCCATAAGAAGGTGGATGTGAAACCCAGTGGCGGTAGATGAAGGGGGCAGGAGAAGAAAAGTGGGGAAATCTCTGGGATTGGATAAAAAGTTAAATGGAGAGACACTTCTTTTACGTGGCTGGGCGCAGGTTGGTTAATAATTAACATTCACAGCACAGCGGGATGGTATTTGGGGAATGAGGTAATAACTAACAACGAGTGGGTCTGTGGTCTCCAGCTCTGGCTCTGTGGTTGGGCCCTGAGGGGTCTGGGAAGGGACATTGCTCTGACATTTCGAAGGGATATTATCTCAGATGCAAAAAGACACTAGACAGTCTCACTTAAGGTCAAGGAAGCTACAGGCCTAGGATGTGACCACTCGCCAAGACCTACTTTCAGTTAGGACTTTTAATGACCAGCATCCTACTTGGTGACTTTGGGTTTCTGGGTCTCTGAGTTTGTGAGGCCTGCCATGAAGGTCTCCCCTGAGCTTGTCAGGTTTAGTACGCGGCACCATTTTCATCCATCAAAGGTTCACAAAACCTCTTCCTTGGGTTCAATTAATTAGTTAGAGCTACTAGCAGTACGCAGAGAAACACGTTACTTACTAGATCACTGCTTTTTATAAAACGATGTCACTCAGAAGCAGCCAGATGGACAAGATGCACAGGGCAAGGTATGTGGGAAGGGGCATATGGCTTCCGTGCCCTCTTAGAGGGTAGCCCTCTTCCCAATCCTCCACGAGTTCACTAACCCAGAAGCTCTCCAAATTCCACCCTCTCAGGTATTTTGGAGGCTTCACTATGTGGCCATGACTGCTTAAATCATTGGCCATCGGGGATTGCTGTAATCTTTAGCCCCTCTCCTTCCTGGAGGGGGTGGTGGCGGCAGTGAAAGTTTCAACTTTTCAATCAAGTGGGTGGCTTTCCTGGCAACCAGCCCCCATGCCAGGTGCTTCCAAGTCACTTCATTCACATAAGAAAAGGCATCTTTATCACTGTCAACACGTGGGAATCCAAGAGTTCAAGAACCCAAGGGCCAGGAATTGTGAATAGAGACCAAATATATTTTGGCCATCTGAATGACCAAATATACATTTCTTACAAATCACAATAGGGCAGAAGCTGATATTCATTACTACTTATGATGTTCTCACCATGTTGAAGCAATCCTATCTTCCAACTCCCTAACCATTTCTATAGTGGCATTCACTCAGGTCTGCCTTCCCCTACAATCACTTCTTATTACATGAATGTACTCAAAAGCACAAATAAATAATTTCCAAATTATTGCTCTCTGGCTATTTTAATTTCCTAAAAGATCCTTGTTTGCTCAAATAAATTCTGACTTTGTGGAATTCAGTGAACATTATAAGCAGAAAAGAAAATTTCATCATTGAAAATGAATGTATCATAACTGTGTCATACGGACCAAAACTGAAATTCCCAGAAAAAAAAAATTTAACTTGTTTTACAATGTTAGGGTTGTCATTCCATTATTTATGCATTCGAATGGGGTTTCTCCACTTCAGCACTATTGATATGTAGGGTAGGATAATGTCTTGCTGTGTGTGAACCTGCGGGAGGACATCTGTAGACTGTAGGATGTTTAGCAGCATCGCTGGCCTCCACCCTGTCGATGCCAGTAGCATCCCCAGCTGTGACAACCAAAATGTCTGCAGACATTGGCAAATGTCCACTGGGACTGAGAATCACGTCCAGTCGAGAACCACAAAGAGAAACAATTGCTACATTTTCTAGCAAGTATGTGTATATATTTATTAAGAGGACATAAGAAAGGGGTGCCAGGAAATGTTGGTACTCCTAAAGTTACAATCATACCATAAAACCTGATGTGTTTGTCCATTCTTATCCTGCATTCTAGTAAAAGGCAGAGATTGAAAACATTAATTTTATTTTAACTCTATAATTTAACTTATCAGATAGCTGAAAACTGGCCATATTTACACAATTCGAGGGCAGAAAAGGATCATGGCTGCTGTCTCCTGCAATTCCCTGTCATTTACAGACCGTGGCCCGGAGAACAGAAGGTCTCACTGGGATTCAATCACACAGTAGGGACCAGAATCCAAGTCTCTGGCCTCCATCTGCTCTCGAGTGAAAACAAAAGACACTTTCCTCTTGGTTAGTAGCTCACCAATACTATATGTAATGTATTTTTTCTCTGAATTTATGTGTTATACCTGCGTTGTACTTATCTAGAAGCACCAAGCCACAGACATGAGCTTGACGGTGGACTCTGCCAGGTGCCTGCAGGGTTAAGGTCAATTTCTCAGCCTCAGTTTCCTCATCTTTCATAAGGGGATAATCATCATATGTGATTAAAATGTGAATTAGCTTACTGTCATATTAAGATGTTTGAGATATATACAAAGGGCAAGTGCATCCTAGAGTTTACCTCAGTCAGAAAAAGTGATAATCCCGATGCTGTCAAAACTGAATTTACAAAGAGCTTTGTTGTTGCTCTGATAAGGTGCTAAAAATGACCTCTTTGACAAAGTGTAAATCCTTTTCCATTTCCTAACTGTTCTTCTCAATATCTCAGTGCCATACTCTCTTAAGTGGGAATTAACTTCAACACTATTTTTAGTCAAGTACAAGATAGATTTTCCTCATCAACAGTAGAATGCATTTGAAAAGAAGTGAAGAAAATTATATGCATTTTGAAGGAGCATATCCTTTTGCCAGTGTGTTTCTAAGTCACGACATCACATTGAACATTTAGAGGTTAAACTTTAAAATATGCTGGAACATGAAAAACAGACAATCGACCGCTCTGGGAACAGGAGAGCAAACGCAGTAACGGTGTGTCTGCGTGTGAGTGTGTTTGCTGTGCTGGAGGACGAAGTGAAATACAGATTTAAGGGGTGAAGTGATGTTTGCTGTCCACGAGAGATCATCCACTGAAGAATTTCTTCTCCAAAAAGATACTATTTACCACTTGAGCCTGAAAAAAAGTTTGATATGTTCTACCCTGAAAGAAGTGTTTCCTTCCAGAGGCTCTCTTGGAAATCTTCTTTCATGCATCAATAATTTCTGATGGCCTGCAAGCTTTGCTAGATTTCTCCAGATGCTGCACTTTCGCCTAGGGAACAACCTAAGCTTTCACAAAAAATCTGATTTACTGTAGCTTATAATGGAGAAGGAAGATCTAATTAAGAATAAAGAATGAAATAGATAAATATAATGATTTTTTATGGCTGCTCATCATTCTTTTAGAAGACATGACCTAGTAAAAGAGAACTGACTTGGGAAGACATCACCACTGCTTTGCACCTAACTCTGGAAATGCCTTTTTCTCTAGTGCAAGTCAGCTGTTTGGTTTCCTTTCCAAAGAACTTCTGAACTTAGCACCACTTCAGTTGGCTGCTTTAAGAATGCTGACCTTAATTCCCATTTAAGAGAGTGAAGGGTTAGGATTAATGTTTCATTTTTATATATGCTGCTTTGTAAAACCCTTTCCATTTACTTATAAAAGAAGTTTGCCAACCTTTTTCTTTTTATTGAACGGATTAAGACTAGGTTACTTCCAACCTAAAAGTGTGATCAAAGGTAGTGGTGGTAAGCAAAGACGAGACCAGGAGAGCCAACTGCAATAGACTGTAATACAATGCTACAGACTATTTACTGAGTATATTTATCAGGAAATTATTATACGATTTTAAAGTATAATATTTACATTTCATTATAATTTACACATGTCAATTCTCATGAGGAAATACACTTGTAAAAAAGGCAAATTAAACCAACATGCTCAAACGCACTATACGTTCTGGCCTGAGTTCACCACAGTAGTTGTGTGTGAGGAAAAGCTGAACTCAGTCCACTTTTAGCCCTCTGAGCCTTGGTGCTGGGCGTGGGACTGGGGCATTTTCTAATTCTCTCAAAGCATCCTACGGGTTAGTGGTCGTCACTTTTGGACTATTTGAAGTCCCAAATTGCCTCTCATCTAATGGTCCAGATGCAGTCTTTCTGTTTTAACAACACTCTATCAGAGAAAAAGGGAACACATGGCTGTAGGCCATGACTTGCATTTCCCAACCCGACATGATCCCACACTCAGTCCCCAAAAGGGACTAGGGAAATCTAGCCTTCGCTGTCAGAAATTCTGGTAGAAATTGGGGTGGTATCAGATGATACATAGCCAGAAGAATAAAAAATGCTTAAATCCTTCTTTTTTCTTGTCAAAACCCTGTCCCCTTGAGGAGCCCTAAGAAAATGCAACCCAAGGGACAGTGGCAAAAAGAAAGCTAAGTTCCAAATTATTATTAGTTGGGCTTTCCTGCCAAATTCCAACACAGAGCTCTTAGATTAACTGTATTGAAGCATACGGCCTCGCACTGAAGCATAGGAAGGCGAGCCCATCCTCCGCTGAAACTAAAACTCAAACCTGAAGAGGTGGAGCACAGCTCCCTAACGCCGCCTTCCTCCCTCACCTATACTCTGTGCCCTTGGTTCTGAATACACCAAGCTGAGCACACTGCAAAGAGTCAAATTCACACTTCTTGTCCCAAGCTGTACACTACGTGGTCATAAAGATAGGATCTATGCCCCTGGTAAAGTATAGCAAAATTTTAACAAATAATTTCAATATACATTATGTAAATCCTATGAGTTTTATGCAAGAGAGAATACTGTAATTTGGAGGGGAGAAGAACCTTTTCACAGGAAATGTAGAAGATAATCTTAAACCTGATGAATGTCTAGGGAGGATGAGGGAGGGAATTGTTGGTTAAAAGAACAGCTCTTACAAAGGCATAGAGGCCATGAAAATACATGCCTCATTTTGGTGCAGGTGGGAGGAAACAATGCATATTCTACTCCAGCCACAGTGGAGGCTTAGTAAAGGAAAGTAGAAGAAATGGGGAAGGCCCAGAAAAAGTGTAGTGGGTGTTTAATGTTAAGTGAAAGGGAATTTGAAATTTATCCCACTGGGGAAAGAAAGGAAGGAAGGAAAGAAAGAAAGGAAATAAAGACAGAGGAAGGAAAGAAAAAAGGAAGGAAGGAAGGAAGGAAGGAAGGAAGGAAGGAAAGAAAGAAAGAAAAAAGAAAGAAAAGAAAGAAAGAAAGAACGAAAGAAAGAAAAAGAAAGGAAGAAAGAAAGAAAAAGAAAGGAAGAAAGAAAGAAAAAGAAAAAAAAGAAAGATAGCTGGGGATACAGGCCTTCAAGCCTGACTTTTAGTTCTCACTAAATTCTCAAACTTTTAAAAATCTGTTATAACAACTGGAAATGTGATTTTTGGGTCAGTGCATTAGAGAAATATAGTATTTCCAAGATTTTTGAACTTGAAGTTTAGGAAATTTCCAATTTTGAAGCAAATATTCTCTGATGTTCCAAAACATCAAGTACAATTTTCTTTTTTTTTATTCTAATGCTTAATCTGCAGCACTCCATTTCAAAGCACAGCTCATCACTGATTATCCAAATACTTAGAAGCAGGGCTCATTTTTAGTAGGTAATGAAGTGTAAGGGTGAAGCTTAAATGATGCAATATACGCAATGACTAGCCTTACATAAATAAATAAAGGACCATTTGTTTCTTTTCACTCCAATACACACTTTTGCAAGGGAATGTTCTATTTCTTTTGGCACCCGTGAAAGTATACATCAACATCTTTTTACTGTTGAAATATAGCTTTTGTTTGTCCTTTATTCAAAAATAACTATATAATAAACATACTGAAAAATTTTGGGCGCCTTGTTCAAAAATGAGCAGGCTGAATTTCCTCACCAGACGTCTCCTGACATTGGCATAGCATAGCAAGAAACTTGCAGACTCCCAGGCGCAATCCCATCTGACCGGCTCTGCTATGTATGCCAGCCAGTCCAGGTCTTTCCTGTAGATTCTGAACCTGAACTCATCTTCAAACCTTGTGTAGGGACTTCCTACAGATAGTAACCCATTGGAGGAGAAGTTTAAATGTTGCTACTCCATGGGACTGTTTTAAAAACAGATAAGTAGATTTCACAGAAGAAAAAAAATGACCCAAAGATTGGTATTTGTAAACCCAAATTAATATTTTTGTTAAATTGACTTAATCCTTAGAGGGTATATCCATCCAAAATAAGCTTTGATGCTGTCGTTTTTAAAAATTGTACCAGTTGCCAAAATTAACTCTATTATATTGGCATATACTGTTCAACATGTCCCAACTGACTGAGAAGCTTGGCAAAGCAGATAACCAAAGAATTACCCATTGGACCTCTAACTGTAACTAGTCAATCTTGGTCATTTACACCATACAATATGACTTTTCCATATGATGCTTAAAGCTGAATTGAGACAGTTTTACTACTCAATTATATCAACCTTTATAACACTTAAAACACCCTTGATTTTTTTTTAAATGATGGAAAGAAATATTCCTTAATTCTGTTTTTGTTGTTGTTATTGTTATTTTAGAAACTATATGTTTTAACCTGCAACTTCCTCTGAAAATGTCTATTTACCTGATTTGAGGAAAATGCATTTGAAAATTTTACCAAATTTTAATCTCCAATGAGCATCATGTCTATAGTAAGGCAAAATACAAGTTCCATTGATATGTTAATTATATAAAGGGGAGGGAAAATGTAGGTTTACAGTTATGAGTACATGAAACAGAGTTTATCCTCGTATTATTATTCTTTGTTATTATATTATTCTCCATAGGAACAACCGTAAACCTAGCTTAGCTACCCCTGTATTTATATATACAAACTCATTCAACACTATCTATAAACCTAGAATTTATTCATATTTTTGTTAAATTTTCAAAAGTTAAACAGGTTCTATAACTTTATTTTTCTTATTTTAATTACAAAAGCAATGTTACAAATATTGAGGGCAATGGTATTTTGAGATGAGGGATGGGGCTTATCTATCTTGAGGGAAATAATATTTTATCACTGACATTGTTTGGAATTGCTATTCCCTGCTGATTATAAAACATAGGCCAACTTTTAGTTGGTTTTGTTATTAGTTTTAAATTACCTAGTAAAATACATCTGCAGTGAACCTCCTCCCTTTACCTGGCCTTGATATGCCACTGACTGAGGTGCCTGACAGGTGAAAATCACCATGTTTAAACATCTTGTTTCCTTATCTTTAGAGTGACACTATTAATAGAATATAGGAATAAAGTGGATTTTTATACATTGATTTTGTATCCTGCAACTTTACTGTATTTGTTTATTGTTTCTAATAGATTTTTTTTGGTAGAGTCTTTATGGTTTTCTCTATAAACATGTCATTTGCAAAAATGACACTTTTACTTCTTCATTCCCTATTTGTGTGCCTTTTATTGTTTCCTTGTCTTGCCTAATTGCTCTGACTAGGACTTTTGGTACTATGTGGAATAAGAGTGGTGAGACTGGACATCCCTGTCTTGTTCCTGATCTTACAGGAGAAGCTTTCAGGTTTTCACAATTAGGTATGATATTAGCTGAGGGTTTGTCTTATATGGGCTTTATTATGTTGAGGTACTTTCCTTCCATACCCATTTTATTAAGTGTTTTAATCATGAATGGATGTTGTATCTTATCAAATGCCTTTTTCTGCATCCATGGATACAATCATATGCTTTTTATTCTTTGTTTTGTTAATGTGGTATATTACATTGATCTACTTGTATATTTTGGACCATTCTTGTGCCCCTGAAATGAACCCCACTTGACTGTGGTATATTATTTTTTAATGCATTATTGTATTCAGTTTGCTAGTATTTTGAATAGGATTTTTGCAACTGTATTTATCAGATATATTATTGTAGTTGTGTGTGTGTGTGTGTGTGTGTTATCCTTACCGGGTTTTCGTATCAGAGACCTAAAGATAAGATCTTGAAACAATAAATTGCATATAAGAAAACATAGGTACTAAACTTATAGACCTTGTTCTTACAGAAGACTTTATGAATTTGACCCCAAAGACAAAAGAAGTAAAGCAAAACTAAAAGAATGGGACTATATCAAATTAAAAAGCTTCTGCACAGCAAAAGAAAGCACCAATAAAATAAAATGAAAAACAACCAACTGAATGGGAGACACACACAACTGTTATTTGCAATCAACAGCTCCAACAAGGGGTTGATATCCAAAATATATAAAGAACTCATACAACTCAACACCACACAAACAATCCAATTTAAAAATGGTCAGAGGACCTGAACAGACACTTCTCCTAAGAAGACATACAAGTGACCAACAGACATATGAAAAGATGTGCATCTTCACTAGCTACTAGGGAAATGCAGATTAAAACCACAATGAGATGCCTCCTCACACCTGCTGGGATGGGTACGATCAACAAGACAAGTAATAACAAGCATTAGCGAGGCTGTGGAGAAAAAGAAACCTTCATTCGTCGCTAGTGGGGATGTAAACTAGTATATACACTATGGAAACCATATGGAGATCCCTTAAACTATTAAGAATAAAGTTACCATATGACCCAAGAAATCCATCTTCTGGGTATTTAAAAACATTTATTTGCAAAGATAACCCCTATGTTCATTGCAGCGTTATTCCTCATGGCCACGACATAGAAACAACTAAAATGTCCTTCTCTAGATGACTGGATAAAGAAGACATGAGACATATATACAGTGGAATACTGCTCAGCCATAAGAAAAGATGAAATATTGCAATTTGTGAGACTATCATACTAAGTAAAATAAGTCAATCAGGAAAAGCTAAGAACCATATGATTTCACGCATATGTGGGCTATAAAACTCATAGACACAAACAACAGTATGGTGGTTACCAGTGGGAAGGGGGTTGGGGGTAGTGAAGGGGCCAAGTATGTGGTGATGGAAGATGATTTGACTTTGAGTGGTGCTCACACAATGCGATATACAGATCATGTGTCATAAAAATGTACCCTTGAAACCTATAAAATTTTATTAACCAATGTAACCCCAATAAATTTAATTAAAAAAAGAAAGTGGAACTAGAAGTGGTTACTCAATAAGTCTGCCATGAAAGTTAAATAAATTACAATTTGGAAAGTGCTTAGGAGAGTGCCTGGCATATAGTAAGCATTACAGCATCGTTCACTTACATTTAAAAAAGCCAGTATTTATGAGAATCTGAGGTACGAACCTACCAACTTTACAGATTAGGAAACTGAATCTCGGAGGGGTTAAAATAATTTCTCAAATGTCAAAGCGATAAAATCAGGGTTTTAATTTACATTTATCCATACTAAACATGTTCCTACTCTTCTTCCACATACAACATGGGTGTTTTATGTTACCCATGTGCCCACCTCCATATCATTTTTCTGAGCTTTTACTGAGTATTCCAAATGTTTCCATATTGTGCATATTAACTTACCAAATTATTTATCTGCATACATATATTAACCTAAAATTTCATGCTCTTTCAAAACAAGTACATTGAAATATTATGAGGTAAAAGCTGAATTATTAGGAAAAGTTAATTTTATTTAATATTTTAAGCTACTAAAAGCATGCAAATTAGGTTGTTATTGTTATTTTAAGAAAAAGAACATTTTGTGTTGGAAAAGTGCGCCTTTCCAAGAAACCATTAACCAGATGCTGGTGTCTTGAGATATCCCATAGGGATACTGGTAGAAGAAAAATGATGAAAGAACGCCTTCCACACAAAAACCAAGAAAGTACACACATATTTTATAACTATGAACATTGTTTGCAAAAAAATTAGCAAATGTGCTTTATCATCAGATACCAGAGCCCTGAAATATCCTAGTTTTGAAAATGTGGTTTAACGGAGAAGGAAAGCACACATACCTAAGAAAAATTACTAGGAAAATGTTAATGCAACAATTAAGTGGAATATAGAGTGGAAATACCAAATATCTAAAGTTTATTACACACATATGCCAGGGACTTAAAACCTGCGGTAATGAGCTGCTCAGTCTTCGATTCCATTTTTAAAGCTTTTAAAGGCTACATGATATCTTCATCAGCCAGTTACTTATTATCAAATGTTTAAGTGTTTTATGTGTAGTTTACTACATAAATACATATGTACATATATGTATGTTATATATAAAAAGAGAAAGATGCATCCACGAAACAGATGCTATTTTAAGTTATTATTGTTTTCACTCAACTTTTTGTTTTTATTTCATTTCTTAAGGTGATTGTTTTTCATTTTTTTGTGTGGTTTGGTTTGGTTTGTTTTGGCTTGGTTTGCTGTACATTAGATCTCCAGAACTTACTGGGTGACTTTAAAAAGATTTTATTAATTTATTTTTTAGAGTGAGGGGAAGGGAAGGAGAAAGAAAGGGAGAGAAACATCAATGTGCCAGAGAAACACTGATCAGTTGCTTCTTGCATTCCCTCAACTGGGGCACTGGCCCACATCCCAGGCATGTGCCCTGACCAGGAATTGAACTGATGACTTTTTGGTTTGTGGGATGACGCCCAACCCACTGAGCCATACCAGTCAGGGCTTGGCGTGTGTGTCTGTGTGTTTTTTTTAAAATACATGAAATAGATAGAATCAGTGTGAGTTTACCTCCAAACTGTAACTCCTTTTATGCAGATTAATTTTTAAACTAACTCATCTGGTGGCATGCCAGTCCTTTCTTATTTTATCAAAAAGAAAATGTATTTCAAAAATGAACATATTATTCTGAAAGAAAATCTTTTTCCACCACATGTTATACCTATCTTATTTCTGTATCTTCTCTACTAATGCGGAGTGGGCACACAGCAAAAATCGGAGTTCGACTGAACTTGGTGATCACTGCGTGGGCCAGTGTCTGAAGGACCCCATCGCCTCCTGAACTGTGTTTGTTTATGGGGGTTTTGTGTGTGGTGTTTAATACTTTGTCATTAGCAAAATAAAAGTAAGTTCTTCTCTGCTGGGAAATGTACTGAGGACTCTTCCAGATGGAGTTCACTAATTCTTGGGAAGGCCTGAAGTTTAGATAAGTGCAGACTGTGGAAAAGTTGTATTCTTCCTGTTCCTGGTTTCCTTAGTGTTTTAATTTTGTCTCCTAGTGGGCAGCTTTTTGTTTTATGTCACTGGGCAGATGGCCATTGGCTCTCTTTCTGGTTTTATTGGAAGTTTCTTCAAATGGCTGTGGTAAATTTCAATGAACTTTTTTTATCATGCTCATTTCATTTAATTTGGTAGTTGGGGAGTTCCAAGTCAAACAGAAATTTCAGGCAAAATGCTAAAAGGGAAAAACTTGAATCCAAATCAGCAGGACTTAAAAGCAACACCGTGTGTGCCGGGAACCTGCCCAGAGATCGACGCTGTTGGATAGTGACAGGCAGCTGTGACATTACCTGTCAATGTTTGCTTCTCCAGAGGTTCCCGAGAAGCACTTCATGCTTACTGAAGCCCCACTTCAGATCTTGGAGCCTGAGTAACTGGATATCTTTGAAAGAGAAGACTAGGTGCCCTCGCAAAGGCACCTCGCTGGGTCTTGGCAGAAGTGTGAGGGCAGCCCTGAGGAGGAATTATACTCACAGAGTCTCCTGCACTCTCTTTTTGTGAAATCCCATCCCCTTTGTAGCTTGCTTCTGGCAAACTGAGAGCATCCTGAGAATGGGTCAAGATCTTTGAAAGGAATCCCTGCCAGTAAGATGGAATCACATTTCCAAAAGCAAAGTGAAACATTTTTTCTCGTCAGACTGGGACGTTATGACAACTGGATACTGAGACTGGGGGTCTGACAGGAATGGGAGATGGAAAGGTATTTTTCCCAAAAGACAGAGTATGTCCTACAGGGTATTAATTTTTAAAACCAGATAAAGTACCTTTGTTAATTAGAATAATGCTGCTTCTCTACTTGTTCCATCACTTTTTCCTACTCTTTGCCTATTTTTCATCTACATCTGGGTGGTCAAAAATTTTCTTTTAAGATATGAAGGATAGACATTTAGAAGTCCTGGTAAAAGAGTCAGACTTGATATATGTCAGGGATTGTTACTCTAAATTATTGACTCCATTATTTATTTCTGCCTCTATATTCCAAATTGGCCCAAACAGTAGGTCAGTTAATTATCTCAGACACATCAAAGGAACTTAATTTTTTTAAATTGTATAAAATGGAAGAAATATATGAATAGGTCATAAATATGAAAAAGTAAAAATAAAGAAGAAGGAATTTTGGCATATATTTATAAAACCTTCACTTCCCTATAGCATTTTAATTTTTTCCAACAAAGTAAATTAAAGGAACATAGAATAATTTAGATAAACCATAGATGATAATTAGGACATGCAAGTGAAGCTGAAGTGTGCATGAATCCCACGCTTGTCTCTGTGGTTTTCTGTGAGTTAGGCCCTAGAGCAAGTTCCCAGTTGGTAGTTACTCTTCCAGAAGATGGCTCTTTTAAAAAGTGTGCCCCTATTTAAAGTGTTTGCCATTTTCCATGGTGTAAATGCTCCCACCATGGCAGATTTCAATCGAACAACTGATGTCACTAAACAAAGTTGGGAAAGATGTGCAGAATTGACTCTTGTGAGCCTTTAACAGCCAACTTCAGCACATTACACATAGACATACTTAGAGTTAGGTAGCAACTTACCCCCAAACAACTAATTTTTAAAATTAGGAAATGACGTTTAGAGGTAGAATGATTAAAGCCAAGCAAAAAGTCGCTAAGCTGGGAATAGATACTTCACATTATTTCTAGTTCAGGGCCCTTTCTACTACACTAAAATATAATGAGTGTATCTGCCTGTGCATCTTTATGCTTCAGTCTGTACAATGATAAAAAAAAGAAGTGAGTTGAGCGGCTATATTTTTAAAAATAGAGATAGTAGAGGTTAATATATTGAGTCAGGTACTGGTGGCTACTGAAAAGCTATCCTTACTTCTTCCCATTGTAAACGTAAAACAGTGCCATTCTTCTCACTAAAACTTTTTGTTTTAGAATAGTTCTTTTCATTTAAACATGTTATTTATATTAGCAAGTAGGTGTATCCCTGTATTTTTTAAATCTTTTAAAAATGTCTCTATTTTAATTCCTAATATAATAAATATTAATAGATAGAGCCCATAGAGACAAAAGAACCTCAATAATTTTTAAGACTGTGAAGGGGCTCTATTATAAAAAAAGTGGAAGAACTGCTGGTCTTAACTTACCATTCCAGAGAGATATAATTCAGGGGTTAAAGGGGAATGTGGTGAATGCGTGACATTCACTAATGGTTGCCGTTAATCCCTTCGCTTCCTTTAAGAGCATACTACTCCTAACACTGAGAGGTGAAGTCTGTTCCCTTTCTCTTTCAATCTGGGATGGCCTTTTGACCCGGCTTTACTGATACAACCTGGCAGAAGTGACCTTCTGGGATTCAGGTCTTAAGAAGACTTGCACCCTCTATCCAGGTATCTTAGAATGTTCATTTCGGGGCCACAAGGAAATCGGCCACAAGGAGAGGTCATATATAGTTTCTAGGGTCATTAGACCTAGGTGAGTCCCCAGCCAAAAACCAACATTAACTTCCAGTCTTTTGAAGAGACGCTCTTGGATGTCTGGCCTATTTGACGGCATCATCCCATGTGCCACCTGATATGAGAAGCCCAAGCAAGAACCTCTGACCTGAGCCTGGTTAACGTCCAAGTAAAATAAGATATAATAATTTACTTTAAGCCACAAAGTTTAGGGGTAGCTTGTTATGCACCAGTAGGTGACCAGAAGAGGGAGAGAAACTAGAAGACTACTAGCGAGAGGGTATAGCTACAGAGGTGGCTATGATTTCAGGTGGTCATGTGCTTACCTACCAGGCCTGAGACCTAGTCAGGGAGTAAGTAGGTTGGCTTGAGAGTTACTCAGTGAGCATTAGGCTGGTTGCAGAGGACCAGCAAAGAAAAGAGTGATTCAAGTCAGAGCTCCAGGAAAGAAGTGAGCATACAGCTGAGATGGCAAGATAGAGGGAGAACTGGGCAAAGCTGAAGTCCAGCCTCAGGAACTGAACAAACACAGTTGTGCCAGAGAACAGCTTCAATGGAGCTTATCAATATCCAAAACACACACTCGTCAGACCCAACTCTGGGTTTACCACAGCAGAAACATTAGCCACAGCAAGTCACACTTCAGGTCCCATTGGTGGCTGAGTGTGAAGGTGCTGCCTGCCACAGTCAGGGTTATTCAGAATCACTTCAGAGGTAGGCACACAGTAACTCACAGCACCTTTAAAACCCAGTCACCCTGAATATTTTCAGCCTTAAGAGGTACATAAGAGAGATAATCCAACATCAAAACCTTGATAGAACATGTTAAGACTATGATGAGAAACTCCAGAATTTTATATATGAGGGACTAAAGGGCTACAAACTTGGAAAGGAGGACTAGAATTCTCTTTAAGGGACGCTTGCCCAGTGTGCTAATGTTTCACATAGACTATCGGGAAGATTTGCAGGAGCTGATAGAGATTTCAGTGTCTGTCTGTTGTATTTCCCACAAACCTCTCCATGGTACCTCATCTTTCTATAATCTAAATGAGGTTTTGCAGAAGTTGAGGCATTCAGCAATTGCTATTGTTCATCCAGATTTACTCTTAAGCATGAACAAAGAATCCTAACCGCACATGTAGCAACATAACGAAGGGTGTCAGAATTCCTTAGAAAAAAAGACACCCACAGCAGTTTTGTTAAAGGAGGTGGACATGGCTTACCGCAGCTTGTGAAGTCATAAGTCCAGGATTTAGGGTTCAGCTTGTGAGTCCTGGGTGATTCATTTATCTCAGAGGATCCTGGCCTCACTGCACATTGGAATCACCTGGGATGGGGGGAGGCACTGTCCAAAATGCCAATGTCTTGGTCTAGCTCAGAAATTCTAAATTAATGTCTTGAGTGGGGTCCCAGGTGTGGGCTTGTTCTTTCTTTGTTTTAAGAGACCCAGATGATTCTAATATGCACCCAGTGCTGGGAGTCTCTGGTTAACCTCTCTAAATCTTGGTAACCTTCCATAGGAAAAGTAACATCTAATTCTCGGAAATGTTGAAAGGAGCTTCATGGATATTGCATATGTAACTTCTTCATAATCAGAAGGATAGTATGTATTTTTTATTATCTGTGTTAAGTGTAAAGAATAAAATAAGAAATGATGTAATGATTTTTATAGTATTAAAATGACTATCAAACATGCATAGTTCTACTCTACAGATTTTCTTTCTGTAGTAGTAGCAAATCTCAATGTTTTGTGGTGCTTTGCTGGGAATTGCGACAGGAGAAGGGGCAACAAGAAGAAATGCTGCCTTGAAATATACCGTCATTCACAAGCTGCTGTGAATGACTGTCCATCGGCTGGAGCATCCAGTAGGCGGAGTTTCTGGATCCACTCATTTGCTGATGGGCATTGGGAACAAAAATAAATAAATAAATGAAAAAACAAAAGGCAGAGTTTCAGTAGCATGTTTGTTAGAAATCAGCTTGGTCTGGTAGTTAAGAAAAATGACTCTGGAAACAGCTTGCCTGGCATTGAATCTCTACTAAAACACATCATTTTAGTGAGGTATTAATGATGTTAATAATAATTATATCTTGGAATTTGGGAAAAGAGCAATACATATAAAGTGTTCTTAATAGTGCCTGGCATATAGTAAATTCTCAGCAAATGTTAGCTATTATTATACACCAACAGTCTTACAAGTCAATTACTGGTTAATATGTATGTGCAGAATGCTTTTTTCTGGTAGATTTGAAGTAGTCTCTTTTAGAATTAATATACAGTAGAAACTGAGTAATCGAAGGGCTACATGTTTTTATATGGGAATTCATTCATTTTATTTTTTTTATTTTATTTTTATTCTAGTTCAAGTACAGTTGTCTCCATTTTCCTACCACCTCTTTCCCCTACCCCACCATTCATTCATTTTAAAATCATCAGACAGCAACTGTGTGCCAGGTACTGTGGTAAAAGCTAGGTTACAAAAATAAATTAGGTTCCTTTAAGAATTCATAGGTTAGTGGACCAGGTAGACACGGAAAACATAGGAACTCATAATTGAAGTGTGTGCACAGCAGGATGAAGAAAGAAGAGGGAAGACACCATGGACTGTTGGGAAAGTCTCTACAAAGAGGGTGACTTTTGAGTTAAGTCTTGAACAAGGTTCTGGGAGAGAAAAGAGCACATGATGGCTCAAAGGTGCCGTATTATCATTGATATTGCTGATACTCCCCAAGTTCAGATTCCTAAAGATACTAAAGATAACTAAAGATACTCTCCATGTTCAGATTCCTTTGCTTGTACCAATCTCTGCTTTATTGAAATGACTTGGGAGTTGCTCACACCTCCCCATGCAATCCTTCTCTGCTAAGCCCATCAGTAAGGCATTATTGACATGTGCTACTGGACCAAAATGCTAGCTAACACCTCCCAGAACTTCCATACAGAGTTCTTAAACTGAAGTGACCTTTTTCACTTGAAAATCACTTGGGGAATTATAATATTCTCAATAATCAATTATTTACAAGCTCGAACAAGGTTAAATTTGGAAAAGACCTTTGAAATAGAAAACAGTGGTAGAAGAAGTTGAAAGATTTCAGATCCTCAATGAGGGTGCTTTTTATAGACTTGTTTCCAATGACTGTTAAAAAATAATAAAGACTTGTTTCCAAGCAACACTGTAGTATCAACCTAGGTTAATTTTTTTAAGATGAAATTTTGTACTGTTTGAGGAATTACTGAAACTCTACTTTTTTCTCATAACTCAAAAAATAAATTTCTATCTTTCAAATAAATTATTAAGATGTCTAGATCCCAACTCCTTTCTAAATTTCCAATGTCTTAAAGAATATTTCAGAAATTGCTATATTATTTCTTGGTAGTTGGTCTACTATTTAATAGTATGAATAACTTGGACAACAATTACTGTGATATATGCTAATTATTTCTCAAGAGTCTTGCTCCACTTGTAATGACAAATTGAAGGTTTTCTATGAAAGAATTATTTTGTGTTTTTATAACCTGCTTTCTAACATTGACTTCATAAAAATCATAATTGTAAAGAATGCATGGTGACCTTGACAACTTTGGCAAAGTTTCTTGAAAGAAAATATTATGCAAACTATCTTGATCAATGACTAATATACCCAAAAGGAGTCAAGTCCCATTTTGTAAACAATAAATTTATACTGAGCCTTCCTTCCCAAAGCATTCCAGTCCACCATCATTTGAATGAATAAAACTGCCCAATTGTACCATCCTGCACATGACCCTGATGGACTTCATCAAGCTTAGTCTCCAGAGTGGGCCTCGTTCATCACAGGATGTTCAATGTACATCCTTGACTCTGTAAAGACTGAGGCAGTAACCTCCTGTGCCCTAGCAGAAACTGATGGTACAACTGAGTTGACTGGCTGAGAGTGTGAAGCATTTACTTCTACCAAGAACTCTTCCTGAATTGTATAGATGATATTAATACTAGAAAGTGTTCCTTTAGAATACTAAAAAAGAACTAGAAAGTTCCTACATGATTGAAGAAAGAGATAATATGAAAAGTGATAAATGCTCCCTCTTTAAAAATCACTGGAGCCCAGTAAATCCTTGAAGTGATGTACAAAGTCCATGCATTTTTATGGGAAAGGGAAGAGAAAAAATGGGAAGGTAAAGATTATAATGTAATCCTAAGAGGTACTAGGGAGAAGAAACAATGAAAAACAAGAGGAACAAGGGGAAGAGGAGGAGGAAAAAGAATGGGAAGAGGAAGAGGAGGTTCTCAGAGTTCGTACAATGCCTAGATACCATTTTCAGCACTTTACTTACATTATTCCACTATTATTTTCCTGTTTTGTAGATAGAGAAACTAAAACAATGAGCTAAGTTGTGGTGGACCTGGTACATATTCCAGGTAAAAAGAAAAAAATAAAGAAGGTACTCCTTTATTAATGTGACATATTGAAAGCAGCATTACCAGGTAGAGCATTTTCAAAGGTAATTATAGACTGGCTCAGAGAAAATTGCAGTATTCTGTTGTTCAATTTGCAGATCTATGTCGACGTGGCTGCACACATTGGTAATACATTCATTCACACTATTAAGGCAGTCTCTGGGATTCAGATAGGCCAAATGGAGCTGATATTTAAATTCTATGTAGTCTACTGTTACCATGACCCAATATGAATATGACTTACTAGGACAATCATATGGTGACATGAAAAAGGAAAATTATTGAGCCTAGAAAGCTGGATTCTAATCATGACTCTGACACTACCTAGTTATATGGCTTTGGAGATAATTGTATAAAATGGGAGAACATGTCTTCTATCTACCTCATGGATTTGTCCTGAACAAGGCAAGGGCTGTATGTGCTGTGATTGAATGCCTAGCATCCGGTCCTTGATTTTCTGTGGGAATATCTAAACCAACCATGCATGACATGTTGGAGTTCGGTTATCCCAAATTAGGTTAGTTTGGGAACTGAAGAGATGGATAATCCTACAGAGGTCTGGGAGAGGTAAATTTGATATGTAAAGCAATTACATTTCATAATAATGGATGTAGAAGAACTTTGACAGGATAGCAAATTAGAGAGGATCCTTAGTCTCTGTTAGTTCCATTGCAAATCCTCCCCTGGGGACTCTTCCATTTCCAGATTTGAGAACTGGCTTAATTTTTCTGGACATCCTTTGTCTGTTTTAGCTAACAGTAAGGCCAAACAGAGGATAACATATAATAAAAACAATTACATACTGCCAAAATAAACCTCTGTGCAAAAGAGAGGGTTTGTAACTCTTTAGAAACATTTAAAATATAATTAAGAATATATATAATGCACAGAGCAAATCCAAACAACAGAGCTGTAGAAATTGGTTGTGGCTACTCCCTCCATCTAAAAATAATTTTGACCCAGGCAATGTGGCAGGGGTGCTGTAATATTCTTTTGCACATTCTTACATGCCATAAATATTGGAACAGGCTTTTTCTGAAAAAAGTAAAAGTCACGTTGCAGCAAGAAGCACTCTGAGAGTAGTAGCACATCAGAACCTCATGGTTCCTACTCACTTTCCAAAGTGTGCACTAAATTACAAATTTCACAGGCTTCAAACCTAAACTCAGTAAATGCATTCCCTTTAAAGCTAACAGGCCAAATACACCATAAGGAAAACTACCCACAATAATTTTATCATGTCATTTACTCCTTATTTATTCATCTACTTATTTTTGAGCTGAGAACTGTGTTAGGCATTGATGGAAGGGACGCAGGAGTATTTAAGATGGAGCTTAACTTCATTTCCTATCTTTTACTTTGCATTTGTTTCAGTTGTACAGCATCACATCACCTATTCGTCCATGATTTCAAGAGTGCCTTATTTTAAATCTTACGCTCAGATGACTTATTTCCATTATCGACCCATTCGTTTGATATGCGTGTGGCTGTTGGAGAGAGGTCCACATGCGCACAGTTGCCTTTTATGAAACTGAGCACGCTGGGAGCTAACACTGACCCTAGAGTAGACCAGAACATCATGCACTCGCTTATCATTGGAAAGCAGAAGCACATTCATCACAACCAGGAAGCCTGGCTCCAGCATGCATACTCCAATACCTCTGCTGTTTATTCCCTCCGCTATTAAAACAGACGGCACAACAAAAAATCCCTCTGACTCAGAATCCCAATGTCTAATATCTGTTCTCTTTAATATTTTTAAAGGGTCACATTTTCAAGTTGGCACATCATTTACCAGGTAATTTAAAAAAACAAAACAAAACAAAAAACAACAAGAAACTAACTACTAATCAAGCATTCCTTTAACTAACAAGTACAGTTGCCCAAGCTGCAGGCCAGACTTCTCTCCCTGATTGCGACCACAGATGAAGCGTGTCTTCACACCTCTGCTCCCATCATGATACGGGCTTTGTCTCCTGAGCACAGGAGAGCGAGCTTCTCAGCGTCTGGGATGGGCTATTCATTGTCTCTGGTGCCCGTTCACTTGGAAGCCTGACTCCGTCTTTTTATTTTCCCATTTATTTTTGATTGGTTTCAAATTTTACATGTGTTCATTATAATAGAAACAATAATCTAAAGATGTATTTTCTAAAAATAATAATCTCCTCCGACACTCTTGGGATAACAGCCTGATATTCTGGTCAATCTGGTGTGCATACCTTCACGGCTTTTTCTATGGTCATACATATAAATGTATTTATTTTAAGGCATATGCATGCTGTTTTACAAAAGTGAGATCCCACTGTGCACATTACTGTGCAATGTGGTTTCTCAAAACAACACAACGAATATCCAAGTCAACCAATAAATGTAATTCATTTTTTCCCAAATTATAAGAGAAAGTTTATTTAGAAAGTTATAGGAGTAGTAGACGTGAGCCAGCTGGGCTGCGCAGACTCAGGAGACAACTTACAGAAGCAAAAGAAGGCCCCTTGGAGCTTAGAAGAAAGGAAGGCAAAGGTGCCACTCCTGGGGGCATAGAGAGGGCATGCTCTCGAGAGGGACAGTGTGCCTGAGTCATTTGTTTTAATAGCTACATCCTATTTTGAAATGTTTATGTGTCATAATGTATTCAGTTACTTTACTCTTAAAAGAACTTCAGCTTGTCTCTTGTCCCTTAGAAAATAACGCAAGAAATATCTCTGAAAATAGTCTTGTATATAATGTTATGAGGACTAGTGCTTTTATTGCAACGGATTCCTATAGTGGTATGTAAAATTTTCAATCTTGCCATTTCTTTTCAGAATGATGGAAGGAATCTACACTCACCCAATACGTTAGGATATCTGTTTCCCCACATCCTCATAAAGCATTGGGTATTACTGCACCTTAGAATTTTGCCAATCTTATAAAAGAAAAAAATAATTGATTGTCATTTTAATTTTTATTTTTACTAATAATGAGGATGAACATTTTTTTTTATTTTTCAGCCATTGGGGTTACAAATTAGATTATGCCATTCTTATGTTTTGATTATTTTTATCAGCTTTCAGGAAATTTTTGTATCTGAAAGATGTTTACTCTTCAACATAAATCCATCTGTATTTTTTTTTTACTTAGTGTATATCATTTTTTCACCAGGCAAATGTCTGTGTCTGATGTGTGTGCCCTTTGGGTTTTCCATTTCTCCTAGGAATATCTTCCCTACTCCAATCCTCCTAAATTATTTTCTGATATTGGAATAGCATCATTTACATTTAAATTCTTCAATCTATTTGAAATTTCATGTGTGGTGTGAGATCACTTTATTCCCCTCAAGAATGAGAGCTGCTTGGCCAAACTGTTCACTGAATAAAATGATCTTTTTCACTTGAATTGAAATGCCAGCTTTGTCACATATGAAGTCCCCATATATGCATGGATCTCTGTCTGGACTCTTTATTCCATTCCATTGAACTCTTTGTCTATTCCTAAGCTAACTGATTGGTTTGATTATGGTGGCAGCTTCATGCTTATTGTTCTCTGAGTAGGGTCTGACACTCAGTGACAATGAATGTTTGAATAAGATGTGTAAGAGTAGGAGAAAAAAAGTCAGTGTTCAAATCAGAAACTGTAAACTGAAATTTTGATACCAATCACATTACTTTTTTATTATTTCTTCCATCAGCTCTTGCTGATGTCTCAACTTTTTGCATATAAGTATTCTTAAATCTTCTGAGTATGAATCTTACGTAAAAGGCAAAACCCTAAGGACTAAAAATAGATCGGCGATGCCCAGAGTTTGGGGTGCACTATGGGGATAGGTTCCACAGGGCCACCAAGGTACTTTTCTGGGCCATGGAGATGCGTGCATCGTGACAGTGGGGGTGGTAGATGATCACACACACTCATGCTCATCGAACAGTGCACTTACAAAATATGAATGTAACTATATATCAGGACATTTTAATTAAAATGTAATTGTGTGAAATATGTCATTTTGGGGTATATTTTAGGGGTAAAATCTGATCTACTTCCTGCGATAGACTTTTTGGAGCTTCAATCCCAACCTAACAAATCCCATTCAGGGGGTTGTTTTAATCCCCTGCACAAAACAAGAGCAGAACCTCAAGTAAAATCATGTGGGGACTCTGGCTACTGGGGCATGTTGCCCTCCTGTCTTTTTAAGAAATCTACACCTGACCTGTTTTAACTATACACCAATTCATATTCTCTTACCAGGTTCATAAATTTTATTATAGTTCTCAAGAATTCCAGGAACTGTGAAAGATACTGAAATTTCCCTACAGCTAAGGATAACACCTGGAGGTCTGGTCCTTAGTAGCATCTCAGCAGCAATTTTCCACTTAGGGAAACTGAGGCTTTGTGGTGTTAACATTGGCAGAGCCCTTAGCTACAGTGTTCTCATTTCTAATTTCTCCACTTCTGTCAGTGCATTTTAAGGAAAGCTCTTCTCCTTGCTGACTCTTACTAGAATATGCAAGCAAGAAGCTAGACCATCTCTCAGAAACCAGAGGCCAGAGGCAAGGGAAGATTAATGAGCATTTCTGCAGAAGGCCAGCCCCAGTCTCAGTCTCAGACATAAGGCCAGGAGGTTCAGCCTGGTAATCTGTTGAAATAGCCCCGATGGTAACTCCAGATCTAACGTTATCAGGGTTTATGCTGGAGAAGTTAGTTTTCAGAGTCCGAACAAGGAGGAGGGAAGGGGAGGATGCTAGGTTTAAAAGATATCATGACAACGTGCCTGCTTTTTCTCACTTGTGAAAACGTGGGCTATTTGGAGGTAAACTGATAGGAGCCATCTTGAATGAACAGATTATCACTAATACCTTTTAGACACTTACACTAAACTGCAAAACATATTTATGTGATTTTTATTCCCAGTACCATTCGGTCTTCAGATGATTTTGCTATGCTTTCCCTTCCATATTCATATTTACATTTTATTACATTATTTTTGTATTCATTTAAACAGGATAACTCAGCATATGAAAACAATGTAGAATACTAATAAGCCATTGCAAATTAGTTGGCTCGTCCTAGGGCTTCCTTGGGGATCTTCCCCTTAAAAAGCTCAAGGGTGATAAAGTTTGGCACCGTAGTTCTGGTATTTCTTTCAGCTGGGATATCTCTTTTTATGTATAAGAGACTGTCAATATGGTGTTAATGATAATTAAGACTAAAGTAATAAATCTATAAGAGCACACTACACATTAGAACTGTTCAAAATAGAGTGGGCTGCCTTCAGAAAGGAATCCCTAGAAATATCTTAGCTAAACCTAGGTGCTTTCTGTCTTTTGTTCATTCACCACATCTTTATTAAGCACCTGATGACTCTTACCAGGCATGTGGTTAAAGTATTTCACACTGGGGAGCGGGACTGGACACAATAACCTTTAAGCTTTCTGCCCTTCCTATGCTTTTTGATTCCATGTTTCTGTATTTTTATTAAGAATTTCCAGTGGAAGGCATGAGACTGTGCATAAGTAAGTGGTTTCATAATTTCATCTCCTACTGCTAAATAATTTCCTACCATACCCTTGCCAATTAATGATAGTAAATACCTTTACAAGTTTGTACTGATTTATGGAAATCATAATAAAAATGGCAAATAAAAATACCTCTCATAGTATTTCATTTTGGCCTGAAGTATAATGAGGATATTTTATAACATTTAAAATAAAAATATAAGTAACATCAATACATTAGGAAATAAGCTTAAAATATATAGATAATTATTTATGATGTGTTTATTTACAACATCCTATAGGTTTAACTGCATCAGTGTACACCATTAAAAGGCATGTAGAATCCATACTTCCCAGTAGCAAGAAAACTGTTAGAGTTGCTGAGAAAAAGCAGAATATACTTCTTAATCACTGTGTGCCCAGAGCCAGAAACTGGGCATAAAATAATTTATCTCAGATGTATGACAGAGATTGACCAAATATCATGCTTGCACAATACATTCAGGACAGTCATATTCTATTTGCAGTATGATTACTTATCCTACCCAATTAGCTGAATTATTTTTCATTCATCTCTGCATTTAGTCCCATGTAGGTACTGCCTTAATCACACACCAACAGGCACTGAAGTGCAGATTTCAACCACAAAAAACTAATAACAAATCAACATAATAGGCAAGTCACCATTATCTTAGCAAAGGAAGATAGTAACACCAGGCCAGGGACATCCGAAAAGCCGATGGCAAGCTATACAAAAATGGTGCTAGCTGGGAAATTTTAGGCACAATAAAATAAAGCCGGATGCTTCTGACCCACACAAGCATTTCCTTTGTCTTATGGCGACACTAGGGCCCTCCTCCTTTAAAAAAGTCTCTTTATTTCCCTCTTTGTGTGAGTTACACGTCTGATAACTCCCAAAAACAACAGGTGTTTCATGAACATAACTTTGTCATTAGAATGGCTCCCAGGCACCACTTCTTTTATGGTTTCCAGACCACGGAAGCTATTCTACACGGTCATACAGCACTGCTTTCTTCCAACCTAAAGGCATGTCTGGAAATGCTGAGGAAGGTGATCAAAAGGACTAGTCAGGTCTCCAAACCTGCCATTCACATTGGAAGTGTTTTTTCATTTGCCCTCATTTCCCTACCCCATTTCAGTCCCACAATCTTACTTTGGGTTGTGTTGAGATCATATTGTCAGTTCTTAACATGGAAACCCAGTTAGAAGAGTTATGTGTTCACACTCAAAACATTTCATTCTGTTTAATAAACCCATCAAATGCCCTGAAAGACCAATGTGCCCATGCAGGGAAGGGCTCTGGCTTCTAACAATTTAAATACCTAGGAATAAAACTAGATTGAATTATTATCAGATTATCAGGGTTTGGCTGACTCTTTGGCCTTCACCATAAGGCAGGTGAATTCTGAACTGACATACTCCCAGTTGCTGACAATACCTTCAAGGGTACTGTGGGAGGGATAGACGTATTAAGTATTGCTGGAGGATCTGCATGTATTATAAACATGCAGCTACCTGAGTATCCACAGCCTACTAATATGTCCAAAGGAGCAGAAATAGTTTTCACAAATTCAGTTCTTCTTTATGTCAAAGCATTAATTCCATCGAAGATTATGTTTTATAATTGTTATTGATCATAAGACATGTAGAACATAAAAATGGCATCTAACATACAAATAAACTTGTGGCAACTTTAACAATCCTTGTCATCTTCTCATGAACTGTCTGAATTTTAGATAGTAACAGAAAATTCTTACTTTGTCCAAGAAAATAATTTTAGATTTCCTAATTGTAGTGCCGCAAAATGTCACTTAACTCATTTTATTAGTTGTTGAAATAGGGCGATTGGTACATAAATATTCATTATGCTGTGTGTTCTACTTTTGTGTGTTTGCAATCTTCCATCAAACACAATTTAAAAATATCATTTCAATTTAAAAAATTGTTCTTAGACCCAATTATTTCAAAAGAAGCTTCAGGATTTTATGTAAAGATTTGCTTGATTACAAAGGTGAACCATCTATAAGCTTTAAAATTCTTTACAAGTTTTGAATTTCCTACCAAGTACAAAAATTCCCTGTGAGTTAGAGTCAAAGATTTTGTACTTTTCTTTTGCAGTACTCACAAGTATGAAAGGTCTCGTGATGGTTCATATAATTCATTTACTAGTCTAAATGCAGACTTAAGCCCAAACTGTTCTGAACAGAGTGGTACCGAGCTTTATATGTATATATTTTTAAGTCACCAGAGAAAGCTACATATACTTCATGTATTATCATAAAAGCCAATGTTTCCTATCCTGCTTTTCAAGTCTGCCTCTGCAGAAGTGGGATGGCAGAAAAGGAGAGGAGCGAAGATTACCGTCATGAGGACGAGTAATCATTATTCCATCAGGAAACAGCCTGGAAAGACACCGGGACACTTTCAGTATTCCATAATTCTAGCTATTCTGGGAAAATCATGAGAAAGATTCTGTCAGAGTTATTTTAGTAGCTGTGGTACTTAATCAAATAAGAAGTAACAAGGTCAGATAAAATGTGAAATAAATTAGAATATATATTTAAAACACACAAACAAAAATAGCACAATTTTCAAAGCCTCCAGTGGTATTTCAAAATACACACGTCAATTTTAGTTTGAATTCAATTAATTTAATGTTTTAACAAATATATGAGTATATTAATGCTACACTCTGTGGCTATAACTGGGGACCAACATTTGCACAAAACAGTAATTACAGGAGAGGAAGTGAGACAACTTCATGGGTGAAGCTCTTACTGCATCTTCTATTCTAGAAGATTTTTTGTATTCTCTGACTTACTCTCTCACCTATACCTTCTCCATCACCAATATCAGCCTTTTCCAAGGTCAATGAGAGTAAGCCAAGGACTATGATAGACTTAGGGGAAGGAGTTTAAAAGACAGAGAAAGTTGCCATTTTTTTTTCTGGTTTTCCCTGAAAACAAATTTGATTCTGAGGGTTATAATGCATTAAGTAAATAAGTTATCAAAACAAGTATTGGCAATTTTTATTGTATTATCAAAAACTGCTGCTTTGATATTAATCAGCATTAAGAAATATGTATTTCTCTTCCAAAATTGTTTGTTTCTCAGGCTTTTAATTTTGTAGCATTAAAAAGTGTACCATTTTAAATATTGTGTTTCATTGACTCATAGGAATAAAACAGTAAAGGCCTTTCAAGATCCTTTGCAGGCAAGGAAGGTGTGGCCAGCCTGAGAGTTTGTCACAGGTTAGTGGCTGCTCCAGGCGCCAGCCTCACAGAGTGTCCCTCTTGGTATGCTCAGGAGTCCACTCTACCATCACAAGAATGTGACCCTGAAAAACTACATGGCAAAGTGACATGACTTAAAAGAGCTGACATGGTGGTCAGACACATGACCTCACTGATAATTTAAGAAGTCAAATGCCATACATGAGGGTAGAAGGGGCTTGAAATGTTGGGCTAGCTGAGTTGCTGCCATACCAAGACTGGCCTCAGGAGAGAAGAGTCCCCACTAAGAGGTAGGAATTAGAGTAGGAGGTCTTCTCTCCCTTTCCACACTCTGACTTTGCCAGAAACAGAGTAGAGCCACCTAAACGTCATTAGGAAGAGGATGGGAGCTTTTTCTAAAGTATGTAAACATTTACTAAAGGTGAAGATGAACTACTGTTCATTTACTACTTCTACAGTTTATCTCTCCTTGGTTCCAAGCCCTCTTCTGACATAGGACATTGATTAAATTCCCAATTGTGGGATGTCAGATCAGGAAAGAGGAGAGTTAGTTCCTTTCAACTTATTTATGCAAATTCATTTAAAAATATATTTCATAATTTAATCCTCATCCCTAAAAGCGTGCTATGTGACTATTATTGAATACATCCTGATCCCTCAGCCAAATTGATTAATTCAGTACTCCTTTTCTTAGTAATGCTCCCTTAGAGCAAGATGTTTTGTCTTGCTACATTATTCCCTGCTACATTTCAAATACCAAGAACAGTGCCAGACACATAGTAGGTCTTCAATAAACAATTGATGAATAAATGAATGAAAGATTTGCTTTCACAGCAGTAGACATCAAGTATTATAGCTGTCTGAAAATAGTAATTGTCAACTAGAAAATGCAGGAAGATAAATCAGAGCTTTCCAAGCAGGAGTCCTGTCATTAAATTTTTTTTTAAATAACATCAACATATATAGATTTATACTAGATCCTACTAGAAAATGAAGGGTCTTTTTAAATACACGAATGTACACACCTACCACCACCAACACACCAACAGTTGATTTAATATAAAATGCTAGTTTCTAACCGCTAACCCTGTTGTATAAGTTACTCTTTGAAATGTGTTTTTGGTGTTCTTGCAAACTGTTTTGTAGCTTGCTGATCGGCAGTCTTTTGAGTCCATTAACTTTGATTTTTGGGGGCCACAATTTAGATATTATACCTACAACAGTCTTTATTTTAATCCCCTGTGCTTCATTTGCAGCTTTTCTACTGTTCAGCAGTTCATTCTGGGTAATCTGTTAATATTAACGATCATCTGTCACTAGAGTAAATGGAGAACATGCATTTCTTTTCCTTTTCTTGTCAGTAATTATATTTTAAAAGCTTAATATTTGGGTACAACTCTTCTGTATTTTTCCTTTTTCCAAATAAAACTACTTTCAAAACCAGTTAAATACAAGAGTTATCAAAGAACCACTGTAACAATCTTGGCAGTTTCCACAGGTTGGAATAGTCATTTCATTTTGGTAGCCTCGCATACTGTTGAGTAGATTAGGGAGATGATATAATGCACTAAAGATCTGAAGTGACCTGCTTTTAAAACCTTAAAAGGATAATACAAAACTGAGAGCAATGTGTGGGTTTGATGGATAGTTATTAGCCAAAGGGTAAGATAGTTGGATGTCACATAAAACTTCCATTAAGTTCAACAGTCCTTTGATGCAGGATTATTCTATTTGCACTTAATAATATGGTAAAATTTATTGCAGAAAACAGACTTGTACATTCACATATACTGTAACATTTATATACATTTACATGTATAAAAATGTCATGTACTTTATGCTGTCATTACTCATTTTATGAATCTATTTCTTTGAAAAATTAGTATAGATTTTTAAAAAGGAATCTAAATTAATGCTTAAAACTAGAATATCTAGGAAGTATGATATCTTTGTTTTGCTTAATGCTCATGTTGGATAAAACAATATTCTACCAATGGTCTTCATCCACCTCTGAGATTTTAAAATAATAGCGGAGAGATTCAATCAGACATTGGGTGATTATCTATCTGGAATATTATGGAGCAAATTGCTTCATTGCCTGAAAGGCCATAAACTATAAAAATCTTTCTCTTTTGAACATGCAATCCTTCCTCACTACTTTAATTTTCAGAGAGCAAGTGGGTATCTGGGAAGAGCAAACTAAAGTTTTGTAAGGCAGTGTGCCCATCCTGAAGATGTTTCCTATGTGAGCATCTTCTGTGTAAAAATCTGCACTGACTCTTAACTGTAATATGATAACCCAGTTAAATTTATGGTATCAGAAAAAAAAATAAGAGAGGCAAAAGCAAACAGTATGGATTGCAGAAACGCTTAGTCCAGAGAGTAACCTTGGACTTATTATTCTTTCCTTCACTTATTTAATAAATATTTATTATGTAATTTAAACATATCAATTACTGGGATAGGTTGTGAGGCTACATTGAGGAACAAAGAACACACACACTGAAATAGAGAGTTCTAGTAGTTTAACAGGTACTAACTTATCTAATCCTCACCAAAAAAAAAAAAAAACAAATAATGTAGGGACTTTTTTTTTTATCCCGGTACTACATATGAGCAAACTAAGGAAGAGATAAGTAACATGTAAAATCAACCATGTGCAACAGTAAGTAATGTGGTCAGGAACTCGGAACTCGTATATCTCTTTAGCTCATGATATTACTCTCGAAAGTAAGCCACAATTAGAAACTTTAGGAATAAGGAATAGGATACTGAAAAATGGCTAAAATTCCCTTAAAATATTTTAAATGTATGAAGTGAGCCTAACCTTTGATCCAGGAATTCCACTACTAAGGATATCTCAGGAATACGCTTGAACAGAATTACAAAATTGTACATTTAACAATGAAAATGTCAGCTTTGTTTGAGATAGTGAAAAACTGGCAGCAACCCTGTATCAGTTTGCTTGCATTGGGCTGCAAGCAACAAAATATTTGATTAAGGTGGATTAAAATAGGACTTATTAGCCCATAAGAATTCCTGAGAAGAACATTAATTCAGTAGCTCAGGAATGTCATCAAAGACTCAGAATCTCAGTCTCCACACCCTATTACCCTCGGCATAGTTTTGCTCTGAGGCTCATTCCTCAGAATCACAAGAAAGCTCCTTCCTATAGCTCCAGGCATCACCCCTCACACAGTAACATCTACAGTCAGGAAGAGGGCAGTTTCTCCAAGCCTTTCTACTTTTACCAATGAGGAAAATCTACCCCAGATACTTTCCGTAGTCCCTTTGACCAAGTTTAGACTTCATGCCCAATGCCTTAGCTGCAAGGGAGGCTGAGAAAGCGATTAACTGGCATTTCACACTCTGTTACAGGAAGTCGGACTTGCCAACAGGAAGATGAAGCGGCTGTTGCACTGACAACCATTTGGGCCTGCCAGAAACATCAATGTCTAAAAATAGACTATCCATGTAATATAATCCTGTGCATGCTGTTGCTATCAAAGAAAATATTGTAAGGGGTAGATTACATGAGGAAAATAAACGAGGTATGAGAAATTTGAAGTACACAAAGGACATATACCAAAATGTTAACAATGGCTATCTCTTTGTGATAGGATTAGAGGGATATTTTTATTTTCTTTATATTTACGTACTCAATGCTTGCTTGAGTGTGGTTGGTAGGATAATAATATGGGGGTAATAACTTATAGTTTTAATTTGAACATTTCACCTAAAATGTCATATGGTGTGCTTAGTGTGATATTATTATGTTACAAATTACATGCTTATGATTTTGTAATAAAAGATTTTGTAACAAAAAGGGGCATTATTTGTGCCAGACCTGTATATTACCTAACATTTCAAAATTAACATAAATTACTTTTTAATAAAAAATACTTTTTTCAGCTTTGAAAAACAATATAACCCAAAGGGAAAAATTATTTCCTTTCAAAATATTAATGTTCTTTGGCTGAGCTTGGAAGCAAAGAGTTGAGCCGTCAAAAAAACGAACAAGACACTTTCATCAAAAGTTGTTGTGTGTGGCTGTCATGTAGAAATGAAAGAAAGACAAAAGAGAAATCAAGCAAAATGGTCACTGGAGGATTTTCAAACTGGAAAAATAAAAATATTTTGTTAAGAGCTGATGATATAACCAAAAGCCTTAAAGAAAGGGCTGTTGCAACTTAATATATTGGAGGTATGGCTCTATGGATTTCTCCTCTTGTGAGAATGCCTTTCACTCTTGCCAAGATCAGCTTTATGCTAGCCACAAAAATTAAAATAGTTTAAGGGAAGAAGGAAAATACTTTTATTTTGGGGAAAGTAATTCACAGTTTTAACAGCATGATGATATCTGCCAATATATTAGTGTTTATTTAGAATAAATGGCTAACACTTTTCTTGGTTCACTTAACATTTTAAATCATTTTAATTATGTAAGTTATACATGAAGACTTCTCAGTGCAAATACCATCAAAGAATAAAAATAAAAAATAAAAGTTTTGTTTCATTGCTTCCAACAATTCTTGGCTCATTTTCCTCCAAAGAGATAACCACAGTTAAATGTAGAATTTATCTTCTCAAATTTTTTCTACATATTCCCATTTTTTTAAAACCTCAGGTAAATCATACTACACACACAGCTGTAGTATGTAACAAAACAGGATAATGTCTTGTATAGCTACATGTCTATGTCATTACATCCAGATCGCTCAAAAATTCTTAGCAGCTCCCAAATCTATTTAAACACTCTACTTTTGATTAACATTTAGATTGTCCCTAATTATTTGCTTTTATTAAAAATTGCTACCATGATCATTTCATATATGTAATTTTGTTCACATGAGTGGATGGTTAGTCGTATCAATTCCTACAAGTGAAATTGCTAATTCTAAATGTATGTACGTTTTAAATTTTGATAGATTGTGACATACTGCCCTCCAAAAAGGCTGCAGTAATTTCACATTCCAGGCAGCAGCCTTTGCAAATAAAGGACGGTTCTTTCCATCTTCAGCAGCACTAAAAAAACATCAGCAGACGTAGGGGAAATCACTTTACTTGTTTTGTTTTTTATTTTTACTTTTTCCAGCACCTACTTTTTCCACTCTCTTCCCTCTGGTAACCCCCACACTGTTGTCTGTATCCATGAGTTTCAGTTTTATATCCCACATGTGAGTGTGGAATCATATGGTTCTTGGCTTTTCCTGACTAATTTCACTTAGCATGATATTCTCATACTGTACTTGTTTTAATTCACATTTCTGTAAGTAATAGTGAGGTTGAAATTCTTTCATGTATTTACTCAAACAACTTCACTAAGAGCAGTATTTTGGACTATTTCTTCCTGAAGACACCATTATTATTTCATCTTTATTATTTTAGCCATATTCATCTTTATTTTATGAAAATGTTTTATATATTTCAATTATAAAAGATATATATACATGTGTTTATTGTAAATTTTCAAATTCAGAAAAATTAAAAATAAAGAAAAATCACATAATTCTGTGTTCAGGTAACTGATAAATACTTTCGTATTACATTAGATATTATATATACATATATAATATATAATATAGCTGTATTATACATATACCTATATAAAAGACATTTATTTAAAAAATTGAGATCATACTGTATATATTCATTTTATATCCTTTGTTTCATGATAGCATGTTGTAAATGCTATGCTGTTTTTAAATTAATTGGTTTTAATGTATGGCTATCATATGGCTAAATCATAAAGTTGTTAGGCTTTTATGTTGTATTGAATTTATAAATTATTTCATATTTTTAAAGTTAAAATAACATTTGCAAAATATCCCCATATGTAAAATTTTATATTCCTCATATTTGCTCCATATAAATTGCGATAAGTAAAATTATTGACTCAAGGTGTATAAACACTTTTAAAGTATTGAGATTTCTACCTATATTTTAACTGTGTATATGTGTACACATGGTTTAATCATTTATACTCCCACAAATGATGTTTAAGAGTGCTCATATTTCTATACCCTTAAAACAACAGATATACACTAAAAATTTAAAGTACTATCTTATTGTCATTCCTATAATTACAATCAATATTAAACATTTTATCCTATATGTTTGAGTTTAACCATTTCTGTTTATTCTTCATTAAATTTACTGCAATGAGCCACTTAACTTCTCTGTGCTTCCTTGTCCCCATTTATAACAGAACCCAGGAGCAGTAACATTAGCTATCATCTAAGGTTTTAAAAATAAATCATGTAATGTGTGCAAAGCACTTTGCATTGTGCTACATTGGAACAAAATTGTTATTTCTTAGACTATAATAAAGATTATTTTAGAATTATTTTTATTACTTATAAAACATTCCATCTACCATAAAAATCTGTCTCTGTACCACACAGAAAGCAGTTTTACTTAAAAGTCTATCTCCTTTGGGAAACTCCTTTAAGTCAGTTTATGTCTGATGAAAGCCTGCAGTATATTGGATCTTAGAGAAAGAGTGAGCATCTTTGAAGTGCTGGTGACTCAGATTGATGGGTTCCTTCCTCTTTGGTGCTCATTCTTAGCCCTTGGACAATTGAAACAGAAAGACATGGCCGGAGGGCATTCTTTTCACAATGGCGCTTCCACAGATTTGACCCGGGTGGTGCATAGTGCTCCCAGTAGGCGGATTTTATTTAAATGATGAGACTGGGTCATGTTTAATTCATGACACAAGAATTTAAAAGCACAATGATAGAGAGGGTAGATCAAAACATAACTCAATGGGGATCATATTTTTATAAGCTGCAGGCTGCCCCTTATAAAGTAAGTGGATATATAAAATACCAAACTGCACAATTCAAGAAGGATCCTCAAATTCAGAGCTGTATGTAAATACCAAAGACTGATGAACTGCTTTTGAATTTCCACCGCTACTTTGTGACTTTCATTTCTGTTGCTCACTGACAAGGCTTCACGCGCAATTTAAAAGCCTGTTTTCAGAGAAAAGAGGATGGAAACATTGTGCTTGAACATCCCGAGAATCTGGCAGCCTACCTGGACCTCATTCAAGCGCTCTGCTCCCTTGCTTGGAAAAAGGTGGTTAGCGCTGAGAGGAAAGAAAACACAACATGAAAGTCTTTTGAAAAAATCACACACACACACACACACACACACACACACATCTGAGAAAGCTCAAATCAGTGAATAATAGAAAACAGGCAACGGTCAGCTGCTTGGGGTTGATCCCTAGGTTTGTTTTTCTTTCCCTCCTACTGCCTGCCTTTTCCTTACTTCCCTGCCCCTTGGCACCTCTAGGAGGGTGGGGAGGAGGAGGGTGTAGGGTCAGGCAGGGGAAGAGAGAAGATCATTAGTCAATTTTGCATCTTGCTAGTCATTCTAGAGAAAGGTTGGGTTGAAAGAGAAAAAGACAATGAGGATCAGGGATTATCTGTGACTTTCAAAGACCATTGTTCTTCCATTATTATGGAAACTCAGCGGTGCTGCAGGCTCACTCTTATTTACTTATTATGCACATGGAGGCAGCGAATTCAGTATGCATTCTCAACATAGTCCAGAACTCACAGTTCTGAAAGGAAGAGAAATGTACAGAAATACCATTCTCTTTATAAAAAAAAGTGATTTGGGTCAGACACAATTAGAGAAAGCCAAAGTCCAGCTGTTTTCAGGATTTATCCAATATTAGTAACATTGTGGTTTTGCAATAACAATATGAAATGTGCTTTCAGGAGTGTTTTTCCATTTAATTCACTAACTCCTAAATGTTTGCTATTTTAGCCATATGTTTCTAGTTTGTGTACATTGAATATTTTTAAAATGTCATTTTGCAAGAGCTATTTGATGTTCAAGAAAGCTTTTTGGTTATTGTTAGAAAGCAGAAATCATGATTTGTAGAGGGAAATTTTACAAGTTTGAAAAGATTGCTTTTGAGATTTTACTTCACTTCATTTCCCCTGATGTCTTTTAAAGAGAAAAATTTATTCCTCTATCTGACGCTAAAGACGGTCTTCATGCTGGAAATAGAAAAACAGAGCAGGAGATAGGGTGGGGGGTGAGGGCTCTGCTGTCTTTATGAACTGCTACTGTTCAGAATCAACCCATCTAACTCCTTGAAAGTACAGCTTCAGCAACGAAAGATGTTTAAATAGTGATAATGGATTGCAAATAAAGGGACTCTTATCTTTGGAATTTTGAAGTAGACACCAGGAAGCAGTGCAAATTTAGTTTAAGGCTTACCCCCAAAGCTGAACTTTCATCTTTTATATGTCAGTTTGTGCTTGGGTGCTTCAGGAATACATAATGGAACTTTAGAAGCCTGGCTAATCACATGTATAAACAAAACTTAGAGCACTTTATATAAAATCAAGGAATTTGAGGTAAGATTATTTTTTATTTTCCCAGAAGCACCGTGTCAGATGAATGAAGGAAAGATGTGAGAACAGCACATAAATGTGTCATGGACAGCAGAATAATGAATCTCACTCTGTCATTAATTATTTCATCCACTTACAACTCATTCATTTATTCACTCATTCAGTTATGAGTCTACTGTTGATTGTTGCTCCTCAAATTTAGAAAGATAAAGTAAGTATGACCACAGATAAAGCTAATTTTTATTATGGTTCAGGCAACTCCTCTCTCTGATTAATCCAAAGGCAGTTGATAAACAGAAAATCAAATGGCTTTAGAAGTGGCCAAAAAAATTCTAACCATAAGCAAATGAATCTTTTGTTAAAATAACTCCAGGTTTTCCTCTTAACTCTTACTAAACTGGTAGCCCCAAAGTCAATTCTTTCATGTCTGATTGATATAATAGTCTCAACTTTGCATCAGAAAACGAAACAAAACAAAACACCTCTCATAAAGTTTTCATCCTTTTACACTCACATTTTGCTCCTGCAGCCCATCTTTTCAGCTTGAATTTCTGGGATGCGTCATCGCCAACAGGACTCTGGCTGGTTGGTCCTGGACACTCTCCTCCAGGCTCCTCAGTGCCCTGGCCAGAGCTCCAGCTCAGAGGTGGTCCTGGTTTGCGTAGGCCCTCCCTGTCCTGGTCTCCACTCAGCCCACGGCTGCATGGGCAGCAATCAGGAACTCAGTTTTCCTTTCCTTGAAATGGTCTCCCTCCACCCAAAGTTCCTGATTCCCTTTGTGCTCCACTTTCACTCTTTCATGGGTGAATTCCCTAAGTACCTACCCAGGGCCAATACAATTGTAATATATATTTCTTCCTGCCAATATCTTTGCATTTCAACTGGGATCATTTTTCATATCAGAAATGCCTTCTTTGGAGAACTTTTTAATGTCTCTTGGCACCCTGTTTATTTCCTTCTAAACTTTCAGAACCCCCACTTATAACTGCTGCATTTATTTTTATCTTCTGTCTAACTAGATTTGGAACCTCATGAAAAAGAGAAAAGTATTGATTGTGTTTACTTTTGAATCCTCTGCATTTTGCATAATACCTGGCATGCGATAACTACTAAACACATATGTGCTAAGTAAATTCATCCATCCATCCGTCTATCCATCCATCTATCCATCCATCCACCCAAGATTTATTGAGCCAGATGTTGTACTAGTTAATCGGTAAGTTTTGACAGACCCAGGGGAAAATAATTAGGGCCAAGTGGGCCTCTTGATGCCCTTCAAATCACACTCCACTGGCAGCTGCCTCCACCACTTGCACAGGCCAACCCTGGACAAAGGTTGGAGGGGTGAAGCTCAAGCAAGGACAGATCTCACAAATCATTGGCTCCTGACACTTGCAACAACTTTGAAAGCATTTAAAACTGTTACCTTCAACTTCAAGGCTCTAGTACTCACCCTGCTAAGAAAGCTTTTGACACTCTAACCCCTAACTTCCTCCCCCACCACTGACTCACAGCAATTGGCAGATTTCAGGATTGATGGTCTAGGAACCGGGGAGAAAGTCCCTAGGTCAGGGTCCTAGGGCTCTGGAATTCCTTCACTCTCAAGCTCTGCTTTCTTCACGTAGGGCAATGTGCCAAGAGAGCCCTTTTACTCCTGGTCTGAAAGGGATATGTGAATATCAAAAACTTCATTTATGAACCTCTATATCCCTCATTCTGCGCCTGGGCCTGAGTTGTTTGGATAGCTGAAAAGGTTCTGTCTAAAAAAGCTAAGCACTTATTTGAACCTCAGAACTTGCTAGGGAAAGGAGATTAACTACAATCTTCTCAAGCTATGTTTATTATACACAACAGTAACTTTCAGAGTATGCCTCAAGTACAGCCGTATCAAGTGATTTGACACCATGAACAAATGGAAAATGCAGTGGATTCCCCTGCTAGTAAAAATATATAGTCAGCATGAACCAAGTTTAACCATTACATATTCATCAAAGCAATACCTAAGTTGTTTTTTTTTAACAAACCTTCAGTAATTTTTGGTTATATTTCTCAAAAACTTGCCCAGTTATCACTTATCTCTTATAAAGCATTATTAAGATTTCAGGTTTCTAAAATGTTATATAGTTACTTTTGGTGATTGATTCTCATTTTAATTTTTTGTAGGCCCACACAACCATTCTCATTTTAGAGATATAATAAGACAGAATACAGAATCGTTCAACAAGGGTTAAGAACTCAAAATCCTGAAATCTTGACTTAACTATTCTGCAAATACTTAAACATCTATTTTAATAATAGATCTATGAAATACAGGAAAACTCACAGAATTTTACTCGTTTTTGCCCAAGGAGAGGATGGTTAGATAGATATGCCTGTGGTGAAAAAGAGCAGTGGCTAAGCTATAGATTTCAACCTCCTAAAACAATGGCTCACAGGTGAAGTTGTGGTCCCTATGCTGTCTCCGAGTTATAGCAAGTACTGTTGTACAGTTTCCAAAAACCAACTCAGTATTAGGAATGTTAATATTGAAAAAAAGCATTATTTGGTAAAATTTATTCTTAATCTCACAAATACATTTTTAGTACTTATTGTGATCTATCATTCAATAAAATCTATATTATTCAGTAAAACTGATAAATAATACTTTCAAATATATGTATTATACATATTCAATGCAAAAATGTATAAATCAAACTGAAATAGAAGGCTATGTAGAAAACTTGAATGCATATATGCAGGTGAAAAAAATTCTACACTTGTTAAGATTGGAATAATCTTTTGGTTGAAAACCAAAGCAAAAATAAAGACAAATAAAAGCTCTGGCTGGTGTGGCTCAGTGGATTTAGTACTGGCCTGCAAACTGGAAGGTCACTGGTTCAATTCCTAGTAAGGGCACATGCCTGGGTTGTGGGCCAGGTCCCCAGCTGGAGGCGTGTGAGAGACAACTGATTGATGTATCTCTCACACACCAATGTTTCTCTTTCTTTCTTTCTCCCTTCCTCTCCCTCTCTCTAAAAATAAATAAAATCTTAAAAAAAAAAAAAAAAAAGAACACCAAAGTAACTCAACTCCTATTGTTTTATATATATACACATATACACATTTATATAAGTTTGAATGCTTTCAATGGCTATTTAAAAATAATCCAGCTGAAAGTGGCATAAACAATTAGGAAATAAATGCATTAGATCAGATAACAAGTTCAAAGCCAAGGCCAGATTGAAGGTCAGTTGCTACAACTACTTGGAGATGTAATCAAGAGCCCATAGTCTTTCTCATTCTCTTTCTAACAGCTGCAGTACTGAGGTTCAGCCTGAAGCTAGTTTCCCTGTGGTGGTCTCATGGTGGGAGCTCCGTGCTTCCTCGTTTATGTTAGATCAGGACTTCTCCACCTTTACACTACTGATACTAATGACATTTTGGGACAAATAATTCTTTAGGATACTTTGCTTCATCATTGGCCTCTACCCATTAAATGCCAGTAGTATCCTAAGTTGCGGCAATCAAAAATATCTCCAGATATTGTTAAATGTTCCCTGGGAGGCAAAAATCACACACTGTTAAGAACTGAAGAGAGACCCTCAGGCGAATAAGTGGAAGTTTTCTAAGAAGTCCTTACAGAACATCTCAGATTAAACTGACTAAATTGTTTGGCCATGGGCAAAGCAATCACGGCTGACAAGGTTAAATACTTTTATTAGGACTGTTTGGGTTAATGAGGGTGGTGGCCAGGGTAGTGGAGAGCAACGGGGGGAAATTGGGACAACTGTACTAGCACCACAATAAAATTTTTTTTAAATAAAAATAAAATAAAACAATTAAAGAAATACCCAGCAATAGAAAAGGAGTCAGCATCCCTTGAATTTAGGGGCATGTGGGGGAAGGCGAGTTGCTGAACCAAGTCCGAGTTCTACTAGGAAGAAAGAGGGGTAATGGGTTCAGAGTAAATAACCAACAACATCCACATAACAGTTTCTCAGAACGAGCAAGACTAACTCTGACTATATTATATTTAAAAATAATTACTCAGGTAGGTCTTCATAGAAGAAATACTGAGAAATGTGGTTACTTCATGACTTTAAATCTTCATAAATTATATTCCATATGCCAGGCCACTAGGCATAAGAGACAGTGTGGTGAGTATGATGGATACATGGAACTCATAGAAGATACACTTGAACAAGATTGCAAAGTGTATGGTGAATGTTCACGTTGCAGGTGCCATTAGATTATACCCTCGCCCGCCTAAGAACAAAGGAAGGCCTCTCTGCATTGTAGACGTCTTGTTCCCTCTCCAGTCCCAGCAGATAGAAAGGTGGATGGCTCACAGTAGGCTTTTATAACTATTTATTGAGCAAATGTATATGAATTCCAAAATATTAAGCTCCTACTATGTGTCAGGCACTGTTCTAGGTAATAAGCATAAAGCAATGAACAAATTTGAGAAAAGAAACAGACAACAAAGAAATAGATTTGGTCACAAGTCCAGCTTTTGAAATAACTAAGAACAAGTGTTTTTCTGTCTCTCCTTTTCTCTTTAGTATTTAGCTGAAGGAGGAAAATTTACTCAGCTTCGGATTAAACAGCAGCAGGCATGTGACTGTTCCCTTTATTGCTAGGTAATTTGGCCTATGGTAACTCCAAGTTGCAAATATAGCCTTTTCCCCCATCTTATCTTTTTTATTTTTTAATTAAATTTATTGGGGTGACATTGGTTAATAAGATTATATAGGTTTCGAGTGTACAATTCTATTGTATGCCAACCTGTATATTGCATTGTGTACCCACTCCAGAATCAAATCTTCTTCCATTGCCACTCATATTTGACCCCCTTTACTCTTTACTACCTCCCCACCCCCTTCCCTCTGGTAACCACCATACTATTTTGTGTCTATGAGTTTTTGTTTGTTTTTCTTTTCTGTTTATTTGTTGCTTTCAGTTTTGTATCCCACATGTGAGTGAATCATATGGTTCTTAACTTTTTTTGTCTGACTTATTTTGCTTAGCACGACATGATATTCTCAAGATTCATCATGTCACAAACGGCAGTACTTCATCTTTTCTGTGGCTGAGTAGTATTCCACCGCATCTTCTTTATCCACTCATCTAGAGAAGGACACTTCGGCTGTTTCCATGTCTTGACCACCAAAGATAATGCTGCATTAGGAGTACATATATCTTTGGGGATGAATGTTTTCAAGTTTGGGGGGTAGATACCCAGAAGAGGGGTTGCTGCATCCATACTGTTTTGCATAGTACTGTACCAGTTTACATTCCCACCAGCAGTGAATGAGGGTTCCTTTTCCTCCACAATCTCTCCAAGTTATTACTTGTCTTGGTTGTTGATAGCCATTCTCACAGGTATGAAGTGGTATCTATCTCACTGTAGTTTTGATTTGCATTTCCCTAATAGCTAGTGAAATAGAGCATCTTTTTGATATCTGCTGGCCATTTGTATGTCTCTCTGGCTACTATTTATCCCCATATGCAAAAATTAACTTAAAATGGATCAAAGACCTAAATATAAGACTTGAAACAATAAAATAATATAGAAGAAAAATAGGTACTAAACTTATGGACCTTCATCTTAGAGAAGATTTTAAGAATTTGATCCCAAAGGCAAGGGAAATAAAGGCAAAGATACATAAATGGGAGTCTATCAAATTAAAAAGGTTCTGCACAGCAAAATAAACCGCCAACAAAACAAAAAGGCAACCAATTGAATGAGAGAAGAAGATATTTGCAAACACCAGCCATGACAAGGGGTTAATATCCGAAGCATATTTGAGAACTCAGACAACTCAAGACAAAACAAAAAATCCAATCAAACAGAGTCTTAATGCAGAAACTGAGTGATTAGTCCAAGGTAATTATTAAAACTTTAAATTTAACTTACTGTTAATCTTCTTCCATTCTTCTCTTGAAACACTTTCAGACTAGAAGTCAAAGTCCTGATTCCTCTGCTTTCCCTGCCCTCGTCCTTTAATACTTTGTAGCTATTTTGTTTCTGATTTAGGCAAAATTTAATGAAGCCAAGTACTGGAGGTCTGGGGAACACTGTTGGGACTAGAGTGAAGTGAGTGAGGTACTTGCTTCAGGCATAAAATTTCACCAAAAATCTCAGGAACCAAGATAAAAACCATTTAATAAAATATGAAATACTAAATTGATATTAAATGTTAATTAATGTTAATATTAATATGAAAATATTTTAAAACCAAAAATAATTTTAAAAAATCTATGATGAAGAAAGTATCGAATTTTTAAATAAAGACAGCATCAGCGACATTGCCTTGGTGAGCCTCAGGCAAAGGGAAAATAATCAGTAACACTAAGAGCAGTGAGTCTTGTGATAGGTGGGTGGTTTTAGAGATCTCTTGTAGGCAGAATGGTAAAGATTGGTGATTGACAATGTGGTAAGATGCACAGTCATTTTAATTATTGGGAAGGGAAATATGGGACGATAAGCAGGTTTGGTGGTGAAAGTAAATTCCATAAATAAAACAATGGTCAAGTTGAGGTTATGGCACCTAACTATCTGATTATGATGTCCAAAGGACCCCCGATACATGGGTGTAGGGTTTATAATAATGCTCTTAACAGCATTAATTGTTCATCAGGAGCCCTTGGCAGACTCTGAAAGGAGAAGCACAATGGAGGCCATTCTTTGGAATCAGTAGGGACAGACAAGTGGGGCCCCCCAAACAGTGGAAGCCAAAGACACAGCTTCCTGAGAGTTTACTATGATTCTGATTTAAAAACATTAAAATCAGATTAAAGAGCAGACTAGTTGGAGGAATGAATGGACTACATGGCCTTGCAATTATTTCCCATTCACGATGTTTCATTCAATCAACTTTTTGATAAAAATCAAACAGCAGACAATTTGAGATATTATCTTTGGAACAGCTGAGAGTTCAGACATTTGTGTTGCAGATTAAGGGCAGATAGAAATCAACTGACTAGACAGTTGTTTTTTTTTTAATTATAGGAGTCTAACTGAAGTTTTTGCCAAGGCTCTCCTAATAAATACACAGTGAGATGGCCATGGTTGTGATAAATTTCACTGTAAAATTTTTAAATGAGATTTCACTCTCATGGCTGCAGAGAAATCTCAATCCTCTAACCACCAAATACCTGATTCTAACCAATGCTGGTGGGAGCGTACCTTCTAGGAAAGTTATTTGCAATACGTTGTAGCATAAAGTACTAAGTGAATTTACCTACTATATGGATAAGACAGATGATAATAAATTAAATTTATGGAAATAATGTAAAGAATCTTGTTTTAGAGAAATTGACCTTAAACCACTATCTGATAACAGTTAGGTAGCAGTTTTAACTTTTTGATGCCACTCCTAATAAATTAATAATAAAAATTCATACATAAATCATGTATGAGGGTATATGGGGAGATACAAATTTTAAAATGTGAAAACCAACAGTTAAAAACATCATAAATCAGTTTCAGAAATTATTTGTAACTTGACTTTTTACTGTGCAATTTTTATAGATTACATAAATTAACCTACATAATGAGCACAATTTGATGTATAAAGTAATATATAAAGTGCCAAAAATATGTTCATAATTAATAGTTCTATTAAGAGATAATCTTGACTATGGATTCTTTTAATTCTCCTAATAATTGGGACTAATTATTATGAACTAAGTGACTAATAACTTAGTTCTCTGTTCTATACCGCTAAGGATATAAATTCTCAAAATAAGACAAAAAGTAAAACCTCTTTAAATATTTTGATTGGTCTTATTAACAACTTAAGGACCGCTCACGAGTTTTCTCGTGTTTTGCACACCATCTGTTATGGACCTTAGATGTCAACACACTGTCTTGTCCACATCGAATGAAGCGATCTCATTGGTGGAAACTGTGCAGGTCAATCTAAGAAAAACTATATAATTGCACGAACCCATAAAGCATTGCAGTTACATTGTATTTTGGTCATTCAAATAATCTTCATATTCAAGTTTGCCCAAAAACGTGCAGTCCCTGGCGTATATCTTAGAGATTTCTATGCGGTAAGCAATGTGTTAACATTATGTGATGAACCATAAATGTTAATTAACTACATACATTAATTAGTGAACCATAGAGATGAATTTGCTTCTGAATTGTTTCTTTGGAAAGTCACTATTTTGCTCGGTTTTCTTGTATCTGCAATAAAGGCAGTTTTCTAGGAGAACCAACCATTGGTCTCTTGAACAATTTTCTTCGTTAATCTTTGTGTCAAAGTGTTTTTCAGACTGCTTTTTCTATTTAAAGATTTTCAGGCTGTGAAAAATAAATGATATTTGAGTCAGGCAGAATTTATTCTGATCAATTCAAAAGCAATTTGTTTCCCAACATATACAAAGCATATGGGGTGGGGGGTAGGCACCTATAGGAATAACATGTTTTCGACTCATAAACGAATATAACTAAGATAAAATATTGGCTATTACAAGACTTTAGTAAGCTTTCATACTTGAAAAATTGTAACACAATTAGGTTAAAAATTACAGGAAAATACTAACGTTTAGGAGAACATTTAGCTCAAGTACCAACACTCTTCTCACAAGGAGAATATACTAAAAACCTCAATTTGTAAATAGGAAAGTGAAGACCAAAATTCACAATCTTAGGTATTCTGGCCAGTGAAATAAGAAGTAAAATAGAAATATCAAGTAGAACTTTTGAACAGGGGAGATAAAATTATTTGTAGACTGTTCAGAAATTCATTCATTCAGTATCTTTTTACTGATTTTGACAGGAATCGTTCCAGATGCTGGGAATAGAGTGATAAACCAGACAAACAAGGTCTCAGATGCTTCCCATCTTCAAGTTTCTCTGTTCCGTGATTCACTGTTAATTCACTGTTAGTATCAGCTATACTGCTCTATAGGCTATCAGTATGACCAAAAATAAAAGGGTATAAACAACGTGGAAGATTATATTCTTGCATATAAATGTCAAAACTCAACTGGTTAGATCGATCTGTAAAGGGAGCTCGGCTCAACAAAGACCTGCGAACCCAGGCTGTTTCCAGTTTTCTGCTGGATCATCCCTAGAAATAATCCTCTGTTTCCACGGTCCTAACTAGAACTCTAGCTATCACATATAAATCCCAAGGAATAAGACGGAGGAAGAAGGGGAGAAAAGGCAATTCACCGAAGCTGCTGCATCACGTCTCTGCCAGCATCCCATTTACCAGAGATTAGACAAATGGCTTCACTTGTTTGAAAAGAGAGACTGCAAGTGTAATTTTTATTTGTTTTGTATTTTTTATGAGATACCCACAGGCCCAGAAGAAAACAATGAGAGTTGTAATTCAGAGAAAGCAGGTGTCTGGGTGGAAAACTAGCAGCCTCATCCAAACTGGGCAACCACAGGATCACCTTGACATCAACCTCTGTAACCTAGTCCAACACTTCCCATTTCCACATGCCTGTTTGAGCACTGAATTCCAAATGAAGCATAAGAAAGCCGCACATAACAACTTATGTCTTCGAACACATTGGTCTTTGACATTTTTGGATGTCCTGTCTGTTACAGGAAACCTATTAATAGCTACTGGGTATGAGAGGAAGTTTGAAGAAAGTAAAAGTTATGTGATGCGTACCTTCCAAAGAAGTGCCACTCTCTTTAAATTTTGTCAGACTGGTTACACTCAGTTACGCTATTATCACTATGCACTGCTTTGAACACACAACACAAATAATCATAGAATGCAGGCCTAAACCACACTGCTTGCTCTAAGTTTAACTCTGAGGGTTGCTGAATGAGGTAGTTGCCAAATCTAGTTTTCACTGCCCTGAGAAGGACTGTGGATTGCATCATTCTAAACTATCATGATTTAGAGATACCTTGTACTGAAGCGGTGGTGTTAAAATTAGTTGCTTGCCCATGCTTTTGTTCACCATGATAATATGGTAAAGTGAATGTGGACATTTCCTACAGAAGAGGGTATGTCTAAGTGGAAGGGTTTTCTCATGGAGTAAAACTTCAGAGCAAGGCTATTCGTTTTGAATTATCTGGAATGAAAGAACCCAATAACTTCTAACATTATCTAAGCTTGTGTTTAGAGTCAGGTAAGATTTCTTTTAGTGACATGTTAGGCTAAGTGAAAACCACTGATAATTTTATAAAATGAACCTGAAACCTTTCAAAGACCTTACTCAAGTTTCCCGTCATAGAGCTTTGTATGTCAGACTGAATATGCGAGTTTATTAAGGTATTCCCCATTGCTGGGAAAGGTTTATTTTTCCCATTTAAACCTCACTCAAATGCATATCAGGTATCTCTTGTGTCTTGTTACATGATGTAATTTAAGTCTGAAAATGTCCATGCTTTGCTTTAACCACAAAGTTAAAATCTTTCTCAATGGAAGCAAAGAGTATATCACTGATAAGGTGAAGGTGATCCAGTAAAGGGTCATGACTTAGCCCTTTCTGGACAAACAATGAAAAGAAACTCATCTGCTCCCATGTTATGTGGCATCAATACTCCTGTCTATTTACACATCAGATTCCTTCCGGGCTCCAGTGCCAACCCTTCCATTTACAATCTGAGTACCATACACACAGTCCTAGGCAGTCGCTGCAGGCTCCCCTTGCAATGGACTCGTGCTGGCGCTAGAGAACAATTACGGGCAACCAAGCACTGACCACTGAGGGAGACAAAATAATGAATAAAAGATAATCGCTACTTTTAAAGAACTAACAATTCAAGAAGAAAGGGAATTTGATTAGAAAATGCAGGAATTCTGACTCAGGATCCCTATGACCAATGTCCGGAGAGAAATAAGGTAAGCAAGGGAATGATCACATTGGTCTGAAGGAATAAGAAAACCCGTAAGGTGAAGTTGGCGTTTGAAAAGCATCTTGAACAGTGGGTAGACACATAAAGAAGGGCTCTGGGGAGGGGCCATGAGGTGGGGGAAGGAGGGCTATGTTTAAGACACAGTGGTCCATTGCTTGGCGCATATGGTAAGACTAGAAGCAAGTAGAAACAGGATGAACAAATGAATGAATGGTTACCGCACTGAGGTTACTGTAGGCACTGATGAGGGACTGAAAAACTTTTTTTAATTTATAACCACGCAGGTAGCCATTATATATGTCTGCCAAGAGGAAGTCACGATGGAGCTGTACTTTCGGGAGAACGATCTGACGTCAGGGTGTCAGGTAGAGCGAGTGGATGGACAGAACGGCCAGTTAGAAGCGTGGCCATTGTTATCACAAACTACAACACCAGGAGCATCCTGGTTACTTACAGAGAAATCTCAGACACGTGACAAAGGACAGTATCAGCATCGGCAACATCTCATCTCTTCTCTTCTCTTGGCTTCTCAGCTTAGCGATCTAATTCAAATTTTCTTCCATCAAGAAACCTCTCCAAATCAATCTTTTCTTTGCCCATTATTTTCACACCTGGGAAAAGAATTTCGCATCTGTCCACCTTTAAATGTTACATTTCCCTCACACAGATCGCGAACATGCTAAAAGCAGCTAAGACACAGGGAATGAAATGAAGCTTCAAATTCATATGGGAGAATAAATCTGGCCAGAAAAAGATCTGAAGGCCATGTGACTCTCTACAATAAAAAGAGGGAAGTTAGGAGATGGAGCAGACGTGTTCTGTGACTGTGAATTTGATCAGTTTGCTTCAATCCCAAACTACTGGAACATGTCAGCATGTTTAAATTATATAATTCTCCAGTGGGAAAGGAAGACCTCAGGAAACAGGGTTTTCCCTACAGTCTTGTAAAAATGATAAAGGCATCCAGCAAGGCAAATAGAATTTTTCTGTCTCTGCAAATTGCCATGCACATGTTTATCTTCTGTAATATGTTATGACCTCTAATCATTTAGTAGAAATTATAACTTCACAGCATCTTCAAGAGACTGAGTGCCATAGCATACTTTTCATTTCTTTGTGAAGCAGATATTCATGTCTGATATAAGAATAAAGGTTTAGACTTTTTGAAAAAGGTCAGAGAGCATAAGGCAAAATATACAGCAAAGATTACTGAATCAAATCCGATAGAAAACAGTGATTTACTTTATCTTCTCTAGACAACCCCCTTCCACTTTTTGTCACTTTCCACAACAATTGTATTTTATTTGAGCATAATTTAAGTTTTTCACTCCAAAAGCATCATAGCTGCTTTTCCTTAGACGATACGAACAAAATCTGATGAAAGAATTTAAAAAAGGGGGGGTGCACATGAGTGTCTGTGTTTCCATGTTTGTGATGATACCAAATTGCTTAGTAATTACATGACATTCATCTGAACTTGGTATTGGCCTGTCATGAACCAACAGATTTGATGGGACAATGAGCTAATTGGAGTTGGTAATTTTCAAGCTTTTCTATTTTGTAATTTGAAAGAAAACCATAAATATATAGTGTAATATTTGCTGATATATGCCAAAACTACTTGAAAAATCCAGCAAGAAAAATAGTGAAATTAAAAAGGCTGATGGCTTTTGAAGGCGTAAGTAAAGTAGCAGTTCATATGTGAATGCCAGGGGAGAAGAACGTGAAATCACATCTGTCTCATGCAAAATAGGAGCTTTGGATCCAATCTAGAAGTTTGCATTTTGTTCACATAATGAGAGCCAGCTGAGGCCAGGCAGGGATAAAATATCGAACTCTGTCACCAGCCATAAAGTACTGGAGCACTTCCTTCAGTGTTCCTGAATTAATAGAGGTTCGTTCCTATTCAAAGTTGTAAAACTGCCTGATAGCAGTTTTCTCATAAAGAAGAGAAAATAATCCTGTCTCTGGAATTACTTGATGTATTCAGTGTTTTGTACAAAAGGTAAATATATATCTTTTACTTTTCTTCTGATATAGAAAGTAAAATAAGGATCCTAAGCCAAGAATTAATTCATCAGTTTTTCTGTAATATATATTCTAGGTATAAAATTGATCATGGGCCCTCCTCCCCAATCCTGTTGTGCACACAAGTGAAAGAGAGAGAAAAAAACATGCAAATTGACTTAGGGCAAACTTCAATCCAGCCAAAGCTCTGGGTTATTTCAAAGCTTTTCTTGTGAGTGGAAAAGATCAGATATCTAGGTTTAGATAATTGCATAGGACTTCACAGGCTAATGCTTCTTAGTTGCCACTATACATTCATGTACTGTGCTTCTATTCTATGTCAACCTCTGTGCTAAATTCAACACACTCATGGTTTCATTTAATCACCACAATAAATTTATGAGCTCATATGTACCCATTTCACAGAGGGAGAGGAATCCTAGGCTTAGAGAGGATAGGGTGGAAGCCAAAATTTCAAATCGGGTTTGTTTGACTCAGACGCCAAAGGCCCTGAATCATGAAGCTTTCCTAGAATGCATATCATAATTGTTTGTGTACATTGATGGTTGTTCATGGCTCCTAGTAGTTTATTTGACAAGCAATCAATTATTCATCTCACTTGCCATATGAAAGTATGTGTCCATAATTATTTATGTGAAAAAAGAAGGACTTGCTAGTGGAATAGCTAACACTGAGCACAATGGCCTTGGATCAGCAGCCAACAAGACACCTGAGCTTTCCTCAGTGCCAGTCCAAAAGTTAAAAAAAAACAAAACCCAAATCCCTGGCATATTAATCACAAACTATAAATGACAGAGCCCACTGAGTTCTTAAAAAAAATCTGCTGCTGTTTTGTTCTGAGTAGGAATCAGCAAAATTTAATACTATTATTGCCTATATCCAAGCAAATAGCACAGGTTCATTGTTAGTCATTAGTATCTCTTTCATTTACTTGAGTTTTCCATTCATAAACTTGGTGGAGTATGTTTTTAAAGCTGTATTCATTCCCAGTCAGGTGGAGAAGAATACAGGTTATTCTTCTCCACCTGAGGTTACACACCCTCTCAGATATACAATAACATTTTGTCAATCCTGGTGGAAGTAGAAATTGCCCCCAAAATTTTGTTAACAATTTGTCATTCAGATCATAATTCATATATGGTCCATAGAGAATGAATCACTAGATATCTGGTTTAGGAATGCACTTTCATTATATGAGAACACACAAGTAGTTCAGAAAAATTAAAATTAAAACTTTTAACTGTTCCAATGCTTTTTAGGTCTAAAAATATGCCATAAATGTAAAAACATATCATCTATCAAGTCCACACAGCACCAATTATTAAAAGAACTGATCTTATATGAAAATTATGTCACTAATATTCCTTTTAACATTTATATTTGTTAATAAACAAATTAGAATGTGTGAAAAAAATGATCCTTGAGAATGTTTAATTTTTTACACTTTCCCAGAATATTTCTTCCATCAGGAATTTTCCTAAAGATAGGCATAAATTCTGATACTCTGATTTTATTAGTTCTTCTAGAAATAGCAAGGTAATAATTTTTTTTAATTTTGACAAGGATAATACAATATTACATATTATGGGATATAATTGTTTTAAATTTTCAATAAAATAGCAAAGAATCTTGGAAATGCATAGAAAGGTAACAAGAATATCCTTTATCTGGTAGCTGCTGGCATTTCATATTGTGAGTGAAAAATTGTGTTTTCTTCTCTTGTCAAGTAACAATGAAAGCAGTATTAGTCACAGTTTTCATGGAAATCCGCCAATAAAAGGAAGTTGAGTAACATTTCCCTCCAAGCCTAATAAAAATGTCCCATTGCCTTTTGTAAGGATATAAAGTATGACTCAAGATACCAGCCAAAGGAAAGTAAAATCAGAGGAATAAAAAGAAAAAGTAAAGTCTCACTCTTTCTATACCACTTATAAGTATCCTAAAAAAATGTTAAGAATAAGAGAAATACGACTTTGGTGTCTCTGTCAATGTCCTCCTGAACTACCAAAAGGGAAAAAAAAAAAGGCCTCCTTCCCCATCAGAAGTGCACAAAAGAGGAGTCTTGCTGGTAAGGTTAGCATCTGTCAATATCAGGCGTGGAACAAAAGCAAAGCCGCTCTTTGAATTGTTTGCTTAATGAGATCTCCAAGCTGCAGCTTGGGGTTTCACAAGGAATCAGTATTGCATGTGGGTATTTTATGTAGGAAAGAGGTTAGTTTAGGCAAAGCAAGTGAGAAATAGTAAGCTAGTTATTTTGAGTGTCTGCACTGAACACTATTAAAATAGTTTTTCTATGGAATGTCCATAAGCATGATAATTCATACATTTCATCCCAGCCATCTGATTTTTTCTCTGTGACATTCTTATTGCTCTGGCTTCCATTCATTGTGTTCCATTTGTGGATCACTGCTACAGAATTTTAATGAGTTCCTTGTTAAACACCTATTAGAATTCATTCTTCAGGATCAGTCTGTACAGAGCAGCCACATACATATTCCTTGAGTTTACTAATATGCTCTACAAATGAAAATAATGTATTCCAATCTTGAAAGGTAATTCCAAGAAACATAAAACAATCACTTTGTCCTACTGAAAATGTGACATTTAGTCACAAATGTTCAGCTTCTGACTATATCATCATAATCTATTATATACTTACAGGCAGGCAATCAGATACCCAGCTTGTACTTGTCAACAATGTGCAAGAAAGGTATTACTTTCCCTTGCACAGATGAGAGAACTGGGGATCACAGAATCTGAGCATTTGCCCAAGGCACACAGTTATAATTGCAATCTGAATCTCTCATTCAATAAACCTCAAGCTCTCTTATTATACTACATTGTAGTTGCTCCACTATATTCAAAAATAACTTTAACTTTCTTTTTTTTTGTTTTTTAAATATATTTTATTGATTATCTATTACAGTTGTCCCAATTTTCCCCCATCCTCCCTTTGCTACTACCCCCTTCCCCCCATCAATCCCCCACTTAGTTCGTGACCATGGGTTGTACATGTAAGGTCCTTGGCTTCTCCATTTCCTCAACTATTTTTAACCTCCCCCTGTCCATTTTGTACCCTACTATTTATGTGTCTTATTCCCTGTACCTTTTCCCCCGAACCTCCCCCTTCCCCTCCCAGCTGATAACCCTGAAAATGATCTCCATGTCTATGATTCTGTTCCTGTTTCTGTTGTTTGCTTAGTTTGTTTTTTTAGATTCACTTGTTGACAGTTATGAATCTGTTGCCATTTTAATGTTCATATTTTTATCTTTTTTTAAAAATAAGTCCCTTTAACATTTCATGTAGTAATGGCTTGATGATGTTGAACTCCTTTAGCTTTATCTTGTCTGGGAAGCACTTTATCTGCCCTTCCATTCTAAATGATAGCTTTGTTAGAGTAATCTTGGTTGTAGGGCCTTGCTTTGCATCACTTTGGATACTTCTTGCCAGTCCCTTCTTGCTTGAAAAGTTTTCTTTTGAGAAATCATCTGATAGTCTTATGGGAACTCCTTGTCAATAATGTCTGCCTTTCTCTTGCTGCTTTTAAGATTCTCTCTTTATCTTTAACCTTTGGCATTTTAATTATGATGTGTCTTGTGATCCTCTTTGGGTCCAATTTGTTTGGGATTCTCTGTGCTTGCTGGACTTGTATGTCTATTTCCTTCACCAAATTAGGACCATTTCTTTCATTTTTTTCAAATAAGTTTTCGATTTCTAGCTCTTCCTCTTTTCCTTCTGGCATCTCTATGATTCAGATGTTGGTACGTTTGGAGAAGTCCCAGAGGTGCTTTATACTATCCTTGTTATTTTGAATTCTTTTTTCTTCTTGCTGTTATGGTTGAATGCTTATTTCTTCCTTATGTTCCAAATTGTTGACTTGAATCCCACTCCATCCTTTCCACTGATGAGTCCCTGTAGATTTTTTGTTATTTCACTTAGTGAACCTTCATTTCTTCCTGAGTCTCTTTTACTTTGTTGCCATACTCAATGAATTCTTTTGAGCATCCTGATCACCAATGTTTTGAACTCTGCATCTGACAGGTTGGTTTTCTCTGTTTTGTTTAGCTCTTTTTCTGGAGTTTTGTTTTGTTCTTTCATTTGCGCCATATTTCTTTGTCTCCTCAATTTGGCAGCTTCCCTGTGTTCGTCTCTGTGTATTAGGTAGAGCTGCTTTAACTCCCTGTCTTAGTAGCTGGTCTGTTGTAGAAAAGGCACTTATAAATTGTGTGGGGCAGAGCCTTAGGTAGTCTCCAGGGCAGGGCAACCCACTTCACCACTTTATAACTTTGTGTGGGGGTAGGGCTTGGGGAGTGGACAATGCTGCTGCCTGACTTCTGGAAGTTTTCCCAGCACTTGCCCTGTGCAACTGGCACCCTGCCAGCTGTTGCCCTGTGCTGAATCCAGAGAGGATGGGGCTGCAGTTTTTAAGTGCATGAGGGCTCTTCAAGCTGAGTCTCCAGAAAATCTAGCAGTTTGTTCTGCAACCCCAACTCCCACTGGTTTTTACAGCCAGAAATTATGGGGATTTATCTTCCTGGTGCTGGGACCCTGGGCTGTGTGGTCTGGCCTGGGGCTAAGATCACTTGCTCCCAAGGTATCCCTATCCATTTTTATCTACCATATGTGAATGGGGGACCACCTGTTCTGGCACCACTGCCTCTCCATCTCTCTACGCCTCTCTGCCCATCTCTGTGTCTGCTTATCTACCTGTCATTTAAAGAAGAATGTGGCTTCTTTAAATCCTTGGTTGTCAGACTTCCATACAGCTAAATTCTTCTGATAGTTCTAGGTGTTATTTGTTTTGGGGTCTAGTTGTAATTCTTTCTGTGGTTGAGTGAGGAGGCAAAGCATGTTTACCTATGCTTCCATCTTGACCAGAAGTCAGTTTTCTTTTTCTTTAAAGACTTTTTTTAAGAGCAGGTTTAGATTCACAGCAAAATTAAAAGAAGAAAGTTCAGAGATTTCCCATATATGTATATTGTCCATGCCCATACATGCATGTCCTCCCCCATTATCGGTAACCCCAACCACTTAAAACACAAAGGTCTGGACTTTATGACATAAATTTTATATCTAGAGTTTAATTTACATTCAGTCCAATTTAAATTTTATTTAAATAAATCACTGTATGAACTATCCAAATCAGTATTTAGATGTTACTTGGAAAATTTAAAAAGCACAATTTTACTCAAATATAAGAAACTGAATATGTGCAGGTAGGTATAAATGTCACTGTACAGAATTCTTTAGTACATATTTTTGCAGAAAAGTTTGTAGTTGTATATATAGAAAAATTGAGCAACGTATTTATTATATGTTCTCCTGTTTCACAAATGGAAATATTGCTTTACCAAAGGCTTAATAATAATTAAAGTGGATATTCTGGAGCCTGCTAATACTTCTGTCAGCTGATTGTGCATATCTCTTCCTAACTTGGTGTTCACTGTCAAGTTGATGACTTGAAATTGGTCATGGTGGGAATGTTTACACCATGGAAATTGGCAAAGTCTACAAATCAAGCCTCCGTCCGCCTTCCCCCTATTTGGAGCCAGTTGGTAAACATTTATCAGCACACTGATGAAGTGAGATAATACATTACAGTAGATATGAAGTGTGACTTGGTCCCTCCAGGTACAGGGAAAGTTGGCTGTGATGGCCCTCAGTGGCACCCCTCTGTGGATTGCCCTTACTTGCAGGGAGATGTCCGGCCCAATGCTATGCACAGCCTAGCTAATGTGAAGTTAAAGACCTGTGCCCTCCAAAAGCCACTCCATCTCCAGAGTTTCTTGTCTCTTTCAATTGCATCACAATTTACTCCCTTCGCCCAGTCTAGCTTCTCTCTCTCCTTTACAGGTGTTACTTGTAAGAGCAGGCCCCCAAAAGTCCACGGAAATCTCTGTGTTATTTCCCCAGGGAATCTGACTATATATATATATATATATATATATATATATATATATATATATATAATTACCTGGCACATAATAAGTACTCAATAAATGTTACTTGTTAGTATATTCGTAACCATTCTTTCACTGTTGCTTAGTGTCTAATCTAGTTGTTAGAGACAGAGGAAAATGGTGTTAAGTACCTTTTCCTCTTTTTAAGTTAAAAAGAGACTTTGCTACGGACAAAAACAACAAAATAATGTTATCTATCATCTTAGTTAACTCTTCAATATGCTGAGCCTGAATGAAGTATATATTTGGGCCAAGTAGAAAGCTACGAATTAAATGAATTCTTAGTGAATTTTATGTAGTAAAAAATCCCTTCAAGTCAGAAAAAAATTGTAAAATTTGATTAATAATAGAAGAGTTGTAAGAGTTTGTCAAATTGTGATTGCTGAACCTTAAGCAAATGTAATTTCTAAGACACCCCACTCAGGAGTCTTTAATTAGAATATGAATGCCAATTTGCTAACATCACAGTTCTGAGAAGGTTGACTAAGAGGATGTTTCCTCAGTAATCCTATTAGTTGATAACAACATTTTTTGGTCAATTTAAAAGAAATTGAATATTATGGACACATTATTCTTCTCTTGAGACTGCACAGGACCTAAGCTGACTGCATCCTAGGGAGCGCTGGCCACAAACCGCGGCCGAAAAACATCAGGCAGCCATTTATCGCCATCCTGTAAATAATACTCTGTGTACATTCTTGGTTATGCATGAACACCATAATTACTACTAAGGGATTAATTATTTTATTTGGAATCACAATATTTCTTAGAACCATGTGAAGAACTTAACAAAATTAAGTCACAATAATTCACATATTGGTCATATATTAACATAAAATATCTCTGACACATTAGAAAGACCACTTTTAAAACTTTCCATGCATTGGAAAATCACATTAAGGGAATGCTGTTTGGTTTCTGATTTCTAGTATGGAATTCAGGCTCAGTTAACAATATAATAGTTATATTTTATTGCAGGAGGATGCTACCTTGATATTTTCCTATTCATTTGCTTATTAGTTTATTCATCCAACTCTATTAGACAAGATATTATAGATGGCACTGAGGATAATGAGAGAAATGAGGAAAAGGATCTTACAGAACCCATAGTTTTATGGAAGAGACACGCATGAAAGAAATAAATTCAAATTCAAGTGCAGAGAATTTAGTAGCTATCGGTTTCGCACATTTTACTTGCTTTTGTAGATAACATCATCCTGCCCCTCCGCGTGCTTTATCTCCACAATCCTTTCCATGTGGCTCAGTCACAGAAACTAAATCTCTGGATGCATGTCTCAAGCCGAGTGTATCCCAGGCATACCCTGAGAGTGTCCCAATCGAGGTTTCCTGCCTTTCGGATGTGGGAGGATGTGAATGCAAAGCTATAGGCAGTTATTTTCCCACCACTCCAACAATAAAGTTCGAGCAAAGAAAGATAAAACGGGTTTCCAGCTCTCCCATAACAAACCGAGAGTTGGTTTCTGTCATTGATCCTGGAGCAACCTGGGTGTCCTCTCAGAACAGGCTCGGGTCAGGCTCTCCAGGTCTCAACAGAAAGTGCTCACTACCACGCAGGTCCCAAGAGTGGCTCCAGGTTTTGAGTCCTGAAGCTTTTACTATCTGGGAATCCTCAAAAAAAAAAAAAAAAATTATAAAGTTACAACCAGACAAAATGTGATTATTTTGAAAGAGAAAGGAAAATACAAGTTACTGGGCCCCTGGAGGGTCACTTCTTTGGAAATGTTCCAGACATTGCTTACATAGAAGTGCTTCCTAGCTGCGAACTGGCCCCTCTTTCCACAGAGAACTCTGTGCAACAGCCAGCAATGCCTATGACACAGAAAGGCACATGCAAGTGAGGGGTCCTGAAGCCCAGGCTTCACCAGCTTCAAGGTAAGTCCACTTGCGGTGGCACATGTGTCTAAAGTACAGTGGGACAGCAAAGAGACCAAGAGCAACACTGGGTACTGGGAACACTTTCTCAGAGGGGTGAGCACTCAGGGGATGATTAATTGGCTTCTAAAGTAAAGGAAGTGGGTGGGGCCCAAGACTGTGTGAGTCTTTTGCACTAACAAAAGTTTATCTTCAATGTTAAGGAAGGGCGATTGCAGGGTGGCAAGTAAGAGAACCCCTCTCCCTATAATCCTAGAACATGCCTGTTAAGTGTGTGGTTTTCCTCCCTTCCCCTTCTCTGCTCGTGCTCTTCTTTCCACTTTCCTGGACTTTGAAGGAAGATGCTTCAAAAATTGGCTTCCAGGGTTTTTATGGACAGCACATGCTTTATGTTTTTGAGGTATTTCACTAAACCCCAATATTTTGTTCTGGTCCTTAAAATAAACACAACACTCAAAAAAGGAGAGAGAAAAAAGGAGCAGAATGATAACAGATAACAAGGCTTTTCTCTTTTACACCAAGACCCTAAAGCATTAACAAGCTCAACGAGAATAACAAAAGCTACCCTGTTCTGCACAGGAACTATGTCTCCAAAAGTTCACCTCGGCGGTGCTGAACGGAGCGGGTGGGAAACCAGAGGGAGTATTTCAGGTCGACAAATATGATACCCCATATTTTTAAAAGTTAAAATCAAATAAATGCAACTTTTCACAGACTTTACACAAGACTGCTAGTATGGTAAAAGAATGCAGGTTCAAACTCTGCTATCCACACAGTCTTTTTTCCTGATTGAGATTCAAAAAACAAAACAAACAAACAAACAAAAAAACTGGATATGGTGAATTTGGTGAATCTTTCTAGCTGTAGGCAGGACCAGCCTGCTTTAGACAAAAGTACACTTAAATCTAAAGAGAAAATGCTGGTCCCTGGTTCCTAGCTTTGCGAAGGGTACTTCTGTGTGTTCTGGAGGAACGGGGTGCAGGGAGGCAGTCTGTGTAAGGCCGAGGGCTGACCTTACCTTGAAAGGTCTATAGCAGGAGGATGTGGGACCCTGTAAGAGTTGCCGCATTACCCCTCTGTTAGACCGTAAGTACCCTCCCAGGTGTCCTGCCCAAACTGTGATCACAGCTCATGCATCAGAGAGCCAGGTCTGAGCCATTTGCGAAGCAGATGCTGGTGTTTGCAAAGTCTCCTTCTCTGTCCCGTCCTGCACCGGCTACCTATGCAGGCACTTCTTCCTCTTCCCATTTGTATACTCCATTCTGAAGCTGCTCTGTCTACTCAAGACGTATGGACACAGCTGGGCCCATCCTTTAGGTCAATGTCCAGTGTTCTATACCTTACCTGCTCCCCTTATCCATAGCATTTCTCTGTTTGAGTCCCTCTTTGGCCAGGTAAGATTTTCCAAAATAATAATAATCACTAAAGGAAGATCTCTCTGCTACTGTATGTTTAACATTGTATGAATTATTTTAGACTGTCTTCTGGTATGGAATCCAGGTATGGCCTTTAATGAGGGCAAAATTCCTATGGGTAAGGATTGGCATCTTCTCCAAAGAAGAGGGAGAGGAGAAAAAGTTATTATTCCCAATGTCATTTGTGCGGAAGATGCAGCTCCCAAGATAAGACACTGAAATTGGGAAGACAGAGACAAAGCAGGGCATTGCAGGACTTGGGAGAAGGCAAGGATGCCTATGGTGTCTACCCAGAAAGCAGATCAAACTGAAGGGACCTCCATGTTGAAGAATAAAGAAGGCATATTTTGAAACTCAATGTCTCTAGTCGGTGAATTTTTAGGGACTAGCAGAACTGTACTTTCCATTTGTCTGTTCAGGTGACTATTTTTAACTTATTCATTACAAGATCAACCTCAAAGCATCTGGACCTGATGTTTAGGGAGCAGTTATGTTGTCTCGCAGGCTACAAACAATGACGTATGGTACATAGGTTTCCTTCCCAGATGACATTCATCTTCTCTGTGGTCATCCATTAACTAAGTCGCAGCATACACGAATGCAGTCGGTGTGTGTGGAACGTGACTTCTGTGTCTAGCCTGTGCTAGCAGACCTTGGGGGATTACAAGGAGTATCGAAGGTCTGGAGCCTGCCGTGCTGGAAACAGGTTTAACTTGCATGAGGCTTTTGAATGCAACAACAGGCTTTGCAAAGCGTAATGAAAAGCCAATCAAAACAAAAACAAACAGATGGGTGCTCCTGCTCTGTGTGCCAGAGAAAACTCTTTCCCAGGGTTCCATCTTCGGCCCCTCTTCTTTGATCATCTTACTCACTCTTTTCTAACGATGTCATAGTGTCTACGTCAGGCCTCTTTCGGTCTATTTGTTGTGGTGACGTTGGCAGTTGTTTCATGTTCCTTTCCCCACTGCTGATATTGAACAAGAACAATCACAGATACTTGCCAGGTGCTTTTTTAAGCAAGGGCACACATTTTGACAGTAACTGGGAATCGCCATGGCTAACGTTACCAGTAGTAACTTTATAAGAATCGCACCTGTTATTTTGACCTCTTAGCTCATTCTTTTAACCAAGCTGGCAAAATTCCCAACCCACACAGAGGCATTTTAAAAAGCACTCCTCATATTGAGTGCCTTCCCCTAAACCCTCAGATTAAGTGACGGAAAAGCTATTCCTTCAATATTGCCTTTCATACACTTTGAAAACTTGAATTCATTTCCAGATATGCTGAAAAAACTAATGTAGTAGAATTTTGCCATTTTAAACCCTAAGTATGATGTCATATAACATGATCTGAGAGTTATTAAAAAACAAACTCAAAGGCAAAAAAAGAAATTATAGCATTAAAGCTATTTAAGAGAATGGATAACGAGGCCAGTTAAGAATAACTGGACA